>CAUOFW020002406.1:0-49675 GCA_963454935.2 Ilex paraguariensis
AACTCGCAACTCCTTCTCGGTGGTGGTATAGTTCATTTGAGCTTCATTTAAAGGTGTAACACCCCAAAAATTGGGGTCCTTAATTTAACAAAATTCGGGCAGAGTCTCCTTTGTACGGGGAGCTCTACCAAAAACACAACCTGTGCAATTATACTACATTGATCACACCGGGTCCATTTACCCATCAAATAATAAAATTTCATTAATCACATGTAATATCCACCATATCATCCCAAAAGAGTAGGCCAAGCTATGGCACTTACATTCAAAAAGAATTACACTCAAACTTAGTAGCAGAATAAAAAAAAATACTAGACTATACATGATTGTAAATAAATTCCTTAGTCTAGCACAAAAATAAACTATAGCTCTAGATGTCCACCTCGGGATCTAGGTTCCCCTCTGGTGGAACCTCCCAATTTCCCGGCTCGTCAACGCCGAGATCTTCCTCTAGCACGAAATCTAAAAAAAATTATTATTGGTAGGGGGTGAGCACTACATACTGTAGGAAAATCCTATCAAACTCTAACAAGGTTTGAAAAACGTAGAAATGGTCGGTCTCATTTCACAAATAACATACGTAAATTTTTAAAGAAACATGACATTTTCAAAGATCTCAAGTTTATACATTAACAATAATTAAGGTGTAAGAGGTAAATCCACATAATCCATTCCAAAATAATTATTTACAATAAAAATTAGGATATCATAAAAGATAACACAATAAACAATAACCACAATGTATCTAAAGTTTGATGTCAGATAATCGCATGAATAAACACATAGAGAATATCCTAGCCCACACACACACAATTCCTCGCAAGGATATCAACTTCGGGAAGGGTGCCTACCGATGCATTGTCTCATACCAATGCACCGCAATAACGAATCTAACCCAGGCATAGTATCTTAATTCTCTGACACGGAACCCGTGAGCCAATAGTAGTTTGGTCCTCGCAAGGCACCAACCCCTCTATGAGTGATAGGAAAAGTTCAAACCCACACGGACTAAGAACCACACACATCTACCCACTCTACGATACTCAGTCAATGGCCACCCATGGTCATCCAAACACTTCCATGAGATACAATCACCAACATTTCTCAAACACACTCAATTCCATAAATCTTCAAATTTTCACATCTAAATCCACATTTATTTCACAATTGAACAATTTAAGAAAAATTAACAAGAGATCATCATAAATATCATTGTGTTGTTCAATACGAAACATTAAAGTTTTGAAATCAAGAATAAAGGAGAAATCAAGAGAAAAACTCACTTCTCTTGAAATTTAGGTTTTGAATATAAGAAAAGAACTTTTATGGTTATCCAATCATCCCATTGTTTAAAACATGCTAACATTTACAAAAATATCAAGAATTTATAATTTCATAGCATATTAATAAGATGTAGAGTCAAAGAAAACATATATGTATAACCCTAACCTCAATGTAAGAGAATGGAAGAAAACCCTACTTGAATCAAAATTTCAAGCAAGAACCCAAGCTCTAGTGACCTCCTTCTTCCCTTTTCTTCCTTCCTTAATCTTCCCCTAAGATTCCAAGAGGTGTGGGGTGAGAGTGGAATGAAGAGAATGGGAGTAAATGGGATGTAAATAGGTTTCTAAACACAGCAGCCCCGATTTTTACTGTTCACAGGCTGTTTTTGTTTCTCCAAAATTATGGTTTTGCCACTAAGAATCTTCAATTTGATCCATATGACTACTCTAAGGTTTTCGACGTTCTGGATTCATTTTTAATGTTATTTTAACCTAAAAATATTTATTTTTATGATTTATTTAAAAACTAAAATAAACTTACACTCAAAACATTAAAATTACTATTTTATTCCTCCTTAGTATTTATTCTTACGGTTTCAATATGTATGATTTATTCTTACGTCATTACATTTATAAGAATCACTAAACAAGTACATTACTATATTAATATAAACATGTGAGGGTTTACACCTTCCAAGTCTAAGAAAAAAGCACAACACTTTACCATCCAAGGAACACCATAGTGTAGATTTTTTAATCAACTTCGGAGAATAAACTGATTTGACTTAGGTATTTCTAGTATGTGTGACCTATATGGTTGGAAAGATATACAAGTTAGGGTTCTAACAAAAATAACGGTGCATAATTTGGACTTTTCAACAAAGAGTTATAATCAAATTGGTGAAAGATAGTCTGCCGGAACTGCTTGATTCTTCTATACTTATCTAACTCGAGTTTGGGTGTCTTTTGTCATAAATTCTATCTCATACTCATCTCCAATATAGATAGTATGGCTTGCATAAGGATCCATGTTTAGCATCATTCATTAACCAAAACTAAATTATCATCCGTCTCCTAGAATCATTTATAACAACATGATGTAGAACTAGTATATTCATCAACATTTTTCTTCAATTCCTCTAAGTTAACTAATTGATGAGAATCTAAAATGTCATATCTTTTTCTCTTTTAATATTTAGCATTTTATACTTATTTGGAGCATAAATATACTTATTATTCTTATATTTTGATTTAGGATGTAAATAGAGACGTTAAATGCAAAATGAAGTTAATTGGACAATTGTTGACAATTTAGACATGTGGGGGTTTACAGGTTTTGCTAGCATAGTATATGATATGAGGCTTTAATCTTCCCTTTGACCTAGCACTACACCGACTGCATAATCACTCAAGTCGCACATGAGCTCAAACAGGAGTTCACAATTAGGTGGTTGCATGATTGGAGGTGAGATTAGCAAACCTTTAAGTTTTTGGAAATGATAACTCACAATCATCCGACCACACAAATAGGACATCCTTTGCTAGCAAATTTGTCAAATGTCTTGCCAATGCACTACAATTTTTAATGGAATGACGATATAAACTTGCATGGACGAGAAACGACATGATGTCCTTGACTCTCTTGAGAGTAGGCAAATTGGAAATTGCCTCCACTTTAGATTTGTCCACCTCTATTCCATTTGCAAACATAATGTGATGAAACACGATCCCTTGAGTCACCATGAAATGACACTTCTCCCAGTTAAGCATCAAGTTCTTTTCTTCACATCTCTCCAACACTCACTCCAAATTTTTCAAACATTCTTCAAAAGTGTCCCCACCGAGAAGTTGTCCATGAAACCCCCATAATCTTTTTCACCATATCACTGAATATCCTCATCATACACCTTTGAAAAGTCCTCAGGGCATTGCATAGCCAAAAACGGCATTCAACAATAGGCATATGTTGTGAATGGGCACATGAATGTGGTCTTCTCTTGATCCTCCAAGGAGATTTCTATTTGATTATAGATGAAGTAGTCATCTAGAAGTAATAGAAAAGATGTCATACTAGCCTTTCCAACACTTGATCAAGAAATGGTAGTGGAAAATGATCCTTCCGAGTGCATGAGTTAATCTTTCTGTAGTCTATGCAAACTCTCCAATCAGTAACCACTTGAATTGGAATCAACTCATTCTCCTTTGTGGCAGCCACCATTAATCCCGATTTCTTTGGTCCTACTTGTGTGGGACTAACCAACTTACCGTTGGCAATTGCAAAAATAATTTTCACATCAAGTAGTTTAAGCACTTCATCTTTAACCATATCTTTCATAATTGGATTGAGTCTCCTTTGTGGTAGAAGGGATGAATTGAAATTCTCTTTAAGATATATTTTGTGAGTGCAAATGAAAGGGCTAATTCCTTTGTTGTCGACAATAATCCAACCGATCACTCATTTATGCTTCCTCAAGACTCTCAATAGTTGAAGGACTTCAACTCTGCCTCAAGTTTGGACATCCTTCAACTCTGCCTCAAGTATCTTGGCCTTTTTCTTCTCTTGTTCTAGCTTTTTGTTGAAGGACTTGGCCATTTTTTTCGCTCGTCTCTTTGTTTATTGGATATGTAGAGTTCAGATTCGAGATAATCGATATCAACTTGCATGCAATCTTGTTTTGCGTTAACCTGAAAATATTTGTATATTGTTGTTGTTGTGTTCTTTGCTGACTTTATTGTGTCATTCACTACAACAAAAATCGTTTTTTGCGACGATATTTTTCATCGCTAAATTAAAAAAAATCATCGCTAATTATTTTTTGCAAAGTTTTTTTTTAGTCGTGTGTTCGTCTCAATAGCCTTGTCACAGAAAATATTTTGCGACGCAAATTCATTTTCATCGCCAAAAAATAAAAATTTGAGACGAAAAAAAAACGTCGCTAAAATTTTAAAAAACGTAGCTAAAATCTATTCCACCAGTGTAATAAAATAAAAAATAATAATTTAATTAATTTTTAGCGACGTAAAAAAATCGTCACAAATAATTTTTTACATAAATAAAAATATAAAAAATAATAATTTAATTAATTTTTAACGACGTAAAAAAATCATAGCGAATAATTTTTTACATGAATAAAAAATAATAATTTAATTAATTTTTAGCGACGTAAAAAATTGTTGCGAATAATATTTTACGTAAATAAAAAATGTAAAAAATAATAATTTAATTAATATTTGGAGATGTAAAAAAATTGTTGAGAATAATTTTTTACATAAATATAAAATATAAAATTAATAATTTAATTAATTTTTTGCGACGTAAAAAAATTGTCACAAATAATTTTTTACATAAATAAAAAATATAAAAAATAATTGAATAAATACATTTGTGACGTATAAAAATCGTCACGAAAAAAAGTTGTTCCTGCAATTTTTTGCGACGAAATTTTATTTCGTTGCAACAAAATTCATTTTTTTTTTATTTTACATAAAAGTTGATATTCCAATAAAAGTTTTTACCTCTACACCAATAATACCTGTGTTCAATAAAAAAACTAACACAATTAATACATTTCACATCTTTTTTAAAAAAAATAAAATTTTATTTCAAAAAAGAATGAATTACAAGAATCAAAGAACAAGAAATTCTAAAAATAGAAAAAAATGACTTTAATCCTCAAGAGGATTTAAACTATCTCTAATTACATTTAATGTCTCTTAAACTTGAACAGCTCCAGCAGTCCAGTTCAATGCCTTTAAATACCATCTTCAAACTCAACACTCTCCAGGATCTGCATAATCAAACTGACCACCACACACAACCTTCCTCCTTTTAGCAATAGGGATCCTAGACTAATCCTGATACAAAACCAACCTTCCATCCGGTGGCAGAATACCATTTTTTGAAAAATCAATGAAAACAGAATAAGAGTATTGAAAGCTAGAGGCAGCATTTACAATGAAAACAAGCGTTGATAAAGTAGTGTGGATAAACTAAGAGAAAATCAGTGTAGTAGCCTTTGCAGTGCTAGCCAGTATCACCATTTCAAAACTGAGAAACTTACCGTAAAAGTCTTTCCAGCATTTGTTTATGTGATTACCCCTACTGCTGCATTTGCAGTCAATATCATTAGGATAACCTATTAACCAACAATAAGTCTCTTCGGAAATCTCCTCAGAAAAAATCTTTGTAACAAAGATCAACTTTAACAAGTAAATGTCACCATATCAACTACGATGCCAAGAGAGAGAGAACCATAACAAGGTCATATTGTATGATCAATCACAAGGCATACAATAAGCTCGAATATTTATAGAAACGACACATGTATTAAATATTAAGCAACATGTACACAATCAAGAAGTGGATATCAATTTTCCATGTAGAAAGTTATTGCATCTTACAGAAGGCTCCCAAAAGGCCTTTAATCCTGTCTCTCCATCAACCAATGCCAAAAGGAAAGAAGCAACAGCAGTTGCAATCAAAATCTTAACCAGCAAATCATCAAATTCCTTCAGAACCAATTTCCAGAAAGGAGGGCCTGCATTCATTTAAACATGGGTAAATCAAGAAGGGAGACGCACAAAATTAAATAAGCATGTGTTTTTGCATTTCTTTATCCTTCACTATGTCATCTACAGTTGTGTGCATCAGTTGCTAAGCAAAATGAGCAAAATTCTTATGACATTTATGCCATTGTTGGACAATATCATTTCCTTGTGAATACAAGGAAAATGCTGATAAATTCATTTGGACAATTGAGTATCAGAACATAAGCAACTGTATTACATTAGAGTAAGAGAAAACTCTAGCAGCTTACCCTTATGTACTATACAAATAAGTAAACCTGGGAACTAAATTGGGACCCTAAAACAGGTCTAGCAACTGGCAGATGCTCTCTATGTCAATGCTCTTATGCTTCTCCTCTAGAAAAGAAAAAAACAAATAATAAAAGCTGGATAGCAGCACAAACAGGAATAAATTTGAAGTTTGCCAACATTAGACATGAACAAACAAAAAATCCACAAACCTGGTAGACAATATCGAAAGGCATAGGAATAGAAATCCAGAAAAATTGATGGCCTCCTAACCTTTTGAGAGAAGGAAAAATACAAGAGGGAAAAAAAGGAAAGGGGGAAAATACGATGGCAAACTTAGCACTCCAAAATTATCTTTCCCCCACCACAAAGCATCCAATACACATATCATCAGAACCTATCATGATCCACTGGTTAAAAAAGAGTACCTCTTTCACAAACTCTAGAAGTGCCTTCTTTAATTTGATTATTGTATCAGCCCGAAGTGCTTTAAGGCCTCTTCACCACTCGTCCTATTATACATTATATTGGTGGAGTCATCTAAAGGATGAATGTGTTTAAGAAGTAGAAAACAAAAAAAGAAAATAAAAGTACACATAAAAAATGATATGCATTGACCGAGGTCTAGTGTAAAATGAATTTTCTTAGCAAGTTCATAGATATGTACAACAGCAGGCATGTTGGCCACATATTTCCTACACAAGTCCATGATGTGACATGTTTAGTACTAGGGCCTCCAAGATATCTGCTGCCTTTACAAGACAGATGCATTTATAATATGGTCGCAGGAAAAATGTCCATAATAACTGAATGAACAAAAGATAAAGGTTTATCGATCCAAGGATTAATAGAATAAGGGATGCTACAATTTTTGCAAGCTTATAGACCTTACCATTAAGGTTTCAGATAGTGAATCAGTGTAAGTGAAGAATACAAGCTATCATATTTAAGAAGATATGAGAAAGTAACAACAGAGAGAAGTTTTAATTAATAGGATTATTGAAGCCAATATTCATTGCATGGATAAGAATTGGATTACTTACAATGGTAAAGTATCCTTGCTTTTCAGCTTACATTTTCCTAAAATCCAAGGTCCATGTGAGATCCTAGTGTCCCACATAGGTTAGGGAAGGGAATGTTGCTGGGCTTACTAGTAAGCCCCTCGCCTTACATGGCATAAGGCTTTTTCCCAGGGATACTGGGAGGAACAAAGCCGTGAAGGCCAGTGGACCCAAAGCGGACAATATTATGCCATGTGGAGGGTGGGGTGTTACAGTCCATCAGTACTAAATTTAAGGCCATAAATCATAAACTGAATAAATTTAAGGCCATAAATCATAAACTGAAGAAGATGATGACTATAATGCCACTCACCAAGCACCAGTATTTGTACATTAGTACGATCCACTTTCAATTCCGAACAAAAAGCCTCGATTCCTTCAGGGCTACTCACGAAAATATTGCAACATTAGACAGGTGCGAGCAAAAATCAACAATGTAAACCGTAAAAAAAAAACAAAAAAAATAGGGGGGGTTCAAACTTCTTGTTCTTGAATTGAATGACAAAAAGAAGAAGAAAACTTTCATTAATAAATGAAATCGCTGGAATAGTCTCTGATCTGCAAGTGTACAACAAAATTAAAGAATAATCCATTCAACAAGAAACTCAGGGGTTCACCCTTAACAACACCCTTAAAAATTTAATGAAATTCTGTTTTGCCAAAAATCCGATGTTGGCTTGACAAGAAATGTTTTCCGAAATTAAATCTTTAATTATCAGAAATACGCATTTAATCAAAGAACAAATCCATTCGGTCCATCCCAATTTTCCACTGGTTCAGAAATTGGGAGAAAGAGGAGGAGGAGGAAGAAGAGAACAAGGCTCTGCCATGGAAGCATCAGAAGCTAGTCAATGTCATGTAATATGATGCATTTGCTGGTTACATTGCAAAAAAAAATCGATGAGTTGGAGGAATTAGAAAGCACTTAAATTCAAGATCCATTTTACTGCTAAAAACTTAGAAATGAGATCATATTTGGAACATTATGAAAACAGGAAGTAAGGGAAAAAGGAAATTAACGAAGGAAATAGAAAATCAATAGCCAAACAAGGGTCTTCCCCTTTATAAACTAAATGTTGAAAGAATTAGGGAAAATCAACAGAATGACAACCTTCCCCTTCACAAACTAAACTGACGACAATCAATAGCACCCATCAACAGATCCAACGATTCCAGATCCCAAAAACATGACTATTGAACCAAAAACATTACAACCCAAAGTAGATCCAATGATGAACCTTCAGTCGGTTCGCAGTTATCAACACAACCCAAACCAGGAACAATCAACAACCAACAACAACTTCATCGGTGGATAGCCCATACCTGCTTTGCGATGAAGCCTTCAGTTCAGTCAGTGGAGCCTTCTGTGCTGTGGATCTTTAGCGAGAGAGAGAGAGAGAGAGAGAGAAAGAGAATCAAAGTTATTTGTGAGGTGTGATCAAATTTTTTTGTGAGCCGCGATTAATTATTTTAAACTTTCCTAACATGTTTATGTTCTATAACTTATTGTTAGGGTCACAATATTATCAATTAATTTTGTTAGAGGTGCAATTTAAAACAATTGTAACGGGCATTATTGTTAGGGTCACATTATTATCAATTAATTTTATTAGAGGTGCAATTTAAAACAATTGATATTTGAAAGTACAAATTGAGAATTTTATCTTTTGCAATACAAATTGCTATTTATCTCGATAATTAAGATATCTCTACGGTTTTGGTGTGCATTCCCTAATAATAAGAAGACTATGATCAGATCAAATTCAAAGTAATTTAAATGATTTGAACTATTAAGAGCACAAATTAATTTTTTATGTATTTTCCAAGTTGAGATAAGTGCTTCGTTCGGTAGGCTGGATAAAAAAAATGTGATGAATACATTTTTTATCATTAAAGGAAAGAAAAAGATTTTTTCTCATTTGTGTTTGGTATGATAGATGAAAAATTAGAAGAATTAATTTTTTATTATTTGGTATTGAAGAAAAAGTGGAAAAAAAAAGAAGATATGTATGCTTAATTTATCAATATATTTTACAAATAAAATTATTTTGTATTACAAATAAAGCTTAAAAAATTCAGTGTCGCTTTAATTAGTTATAAAAATAAATAAATGCAGATATGTATATCAAAAATAATAACCAAAAAACACACATAGGAAAAACAATTTGTAATACAATATTAATAAGTGTTTTTTAAGAAATGTGAAGGTTTTAATTTGAAAATATGACATGATATTTAGAAGTATATTTAAAGACAAAAAAGACAATTTATTCAAATAAATAGTTTATCTTCAATTTTTTTCTCACTTTTCCACCAATTTTTGGAGAGAAAAAAAAATGGTGCGCTTGATAGAAAGATTTTCCCTCTAATTTTTATTTTCTTCCTATTTTTATTTGTAACCAAATAATGGAAAGTCTTTTTTCCTATCCTATTTTCCATCCAACAAATTTTTCATCAAACAAAACACACTATTAAAGTCCAAGAATGATAGGGTTCTTGAAATTGTTGGATGCAAAAATGTTTTAAAGGAGTTTGGGAATGCACACTATTAATTTTTTATGTATTTTCCAAGTTGACTTTCCCATGTGTTGTTTACTTGAATCTTGATTAAGGGTACTAGTGAATTTATGTCACTCTGGTTCGCAAGGGGAGGGGAACAGAGAGAACAGATAAAGAGAGAGAGAGACAGAGAAAGTACTGTATGTCAACTAAAATAAACAAAGTGGTAGAGATGGGGAAAGTGAGAATGAGGGAAAAAAGGATGGGCAAGTTTGCTAGTATCCTCCACGAAACGTCGCTAAAAAATAAATATTCCCTACGATTTTATTAAAAACGTCACGAATTAATATTTTTATTTTATTTTGCATTAATAACTAAAATTTATATTCTGCGACGACAAACTTATAACGTTGCGAATTAAATATTTTGACTTTATTTTAATTTTAGATTATCTATTTTTGCAACGAATTAAAACAATTTGTGACAAAAAAATTTTGTCGTAAGAAATAATCAATTCCAGCCATTAAACAAATTGGGAGGAAATCACATTTTCGCGATGTAATTAAAAAATGTTGCAGATAGTATATTTTTTGCGATGAAAATAAAAACGTCTGCAATTAAATTTTTATTTTATTTTTTAAATTTTTTATTATTTAATTTGCGACAAAAAAATTTTGTCCTACAAAAAATTTCATTTCCCACCATCATTCGCGCCAAAAAAAGGGGATAGACTCACATTTTTTTGCAACAAACTAAAAAAAACGTCGCGAAGAATATTACAATAATAATTATTGCGACAAATTTTTTAAAAACGTCGCAGATAATATATTTTTTGCGACGAAAATAAAAACAACATGAATTAAATTTTTATTTTATTTTTTTTTAATTTTTGATTATTTAATTTGGGACGAAAAAATTTTGTCATAAAAAAATTTCATTGTCCGCCATCACTCGCGCCAAAGAAAAAAGGTCAGGGATTCACATTTTTTACGACGCACATAAAAAACGTTACAAAAAATATTATTTGCGACAAAAATAAAAACGTCACGAATTAAATTTCTATTTTATTTTTTTAATTTTTGATTACTCAGGAAAAAAAAGGGGAGGGACTCACATTTTTTGCAACGGAAAAAAAGAAAGTCGCAAAAAATATTACAGTAATAATTATTTGCGACAAATGTTTTAAATCGTCGCAAATAGTATTTTTTTGCGAAGAAAATAAAAACATCAAAAATTAAATTTTTATTTTATTTTTTTAATTTTTGATCACTCGCCCCAAAAAAAAAGAGGGGGAGGGACTCACATTTTTTACGACGTATTAGAAAAACGTCGCAAAAAATATTATTGTAATAATTATTTGAGACATTTTTTAAATTGTCGCAGATAGCGTATTTTTTCCAACAAAAATAAAAAACATCACAAAAAATTATTTTTTGTAAATTATTATTTTTATTTTATTTTTACTCTTATTTAAAACTAAATTTATATTCTACCACAAAAAATTAAACGTCGTGAATTAAATATTTAGAATTTATTGTAGATTATTTATTTTTGAGACGAATTAAAACTATTTGTGACGAAAAATTTTTGTCATAAAAAATGTCAATTCTTGCCATTTTCTCGCCCTAAAAATATTTGGTGGAAGTCTCCTTTTAGCGACGTATTTAAAAAACGTCGCCAAAAATTTTCAAAATAGAAATTTATACTTTATTTTACTTTATATTTTAGAGATTATTTATTTTTGCGACGAGATAAAACTATTTGTGAAGAAAATTTTTTGTCGTAAAAAATTTTCAATTCCAGCCATTTCTCCTACCAAAAACAATTAAGTGGGAATCTCTTTTTTGCGACATACTTCAAAAAACATCGCAAAAAAATTGCCAAAATAAACAATTTCGATAAAATTATAAAATCATCACAAATAGTAATCTTGTGCGACAAATTTAAAAACGTCGCAAAAATGCTTTTTGTTGTAGTGATTTTTTTTCTGTGTTTTTATTCTAAAGTTTAGATATTGTTATGAACAAAGACGATAAACAAATACTCAAAATGAAATAGAAAAAATACAGAATACAAATTTACATGAATCGGCTCGTAAATCCTACTCCACGAGCGAAGCGTAGCGGCAAAGTTTCACTATCAACAGATGGAGATTACACAAAATCCTCTAAATCAGAGTATATAACCAACACATGGATGCCCAAAAATGGGGGCCAAAAAAGCTTGAAAGAAATTGAGTGGTTGATAATCTATTTATAAACTCAAAATGATTTGTCTCCTAATACAATAGGGTTTCTAATTGGTCTTTTACTTGAAACAAAATTCTAAGACATCCACCTTTTTTAAATCCATAAAGAGAACAAGACTCAAATCAGTTTCTTACTATGATTGGAATACAAGACACCCATAATAAATCTCCACCTTGGCTTGGATTCCATTAAGCCATCAAAACAAACTATCTGTCTTCTTCACAAATCCTGTGAGGGATTACAAATATCATAAGCATCCATAACAAATCTTCACCTTAGCTTGGGTGTACAATAAGCTATCAAATCAAAAGTGAATTTTGTACCTGCCTTCTCTAGAATAACAAATATATTGAATCTCCATCAGTGTTGATTACAGTATCTCCTCTAGAACTTTTGTCAAAGCATTTCATCAAAGTAATGATGTGTAACTGGATCTACCGTAGACTGAAATTTTCTACTTCAAATTTTGTAGTGACTATCCTAAAACTGTAGCTTTGATACCAATTTGTTATGAGCAAAGACTACAAACAAATTTACATGGATCGGCTCGTAAGCCTATTCCATGAAACTAGGGACCAAATTCTCCAAAATCTGGGGCCAAAAAAAGCCTAAAAGAAACTTAATGATCTATAATCTATTTATAAACTCAAAATACTTTGTCTCTTAATACAATAGAGTTTCTAATTGTTCTTTTAATTGAAATAGAGTTCTAAAACATTCACTTTTTTAATTCCTAAAGAGAATAAAATTCAAATTAGTTTTCTACTATGACTGGAATACAAGACACCCACAACAAATATGCTATGTATAGATAAGACTGTCAAAATCTAACACGACATGATTAACTAACACAAATCAACATGAATTAAGCGGGTAAAATCTTAATGGGTTTGGATGGTAAACAGGTTGACCCATCAGACACGTTTAATAAAAGGGTTGTGTTTAGGTGAGATCTGTAAATCCGTTTATCTCATATTTACCCGTTTAAATAAAATTAATATAATTAATAATTATTTTAAAAAATTAGCCAGAAAAAATAAGTAAAAAAATCAATACAAAAAAAAGTAAAGTAGTAATTCAAAGACAAAGGAGGGGAGATGAGGAGCAGTTCAAAGACAAATGTAAACCAATGCCTTTTTTTTTATCCTATATCAACAAATGAGGTGACATGAGGAGGGTTGAGTTGCCTATAAAAGGCAATAACCTCTTGCCTTCTTTTTTTTAAGCCTTAAAGTCTGATTTTTATGTGAGATTTGATTAAAAATTCCTCTTTTTTGAGGTAAGTACAGCTGACAGTAAAAAAAGTGGAATATTAAAATTTATTGTTTTAATTTTTTTTTTAAGATTAAATGGGTTAAACGAGTCGTGTCGTGTTACCCGTTTATTAAACGAGTTGTGTTCATATTAAGATTTTTCACTAGTTTATTAAACGTGTCGTATACGGGTTTACATGTTTTTCACCCGTCACCCATTTAACTCGACACGTACCCGTTTAACCCGACACGTTTGACACCCCTTTGTGTAGAGATTTTTTCAAAGTATACATGAAGAGGTTTAAATGTATGTTTATTATAGTGTTAATTTTGTAGTTAATCGAAGATGCGTCTTCCCAGACGTTTCATCTCAATGTATATGTTGAAGAGATACACTGAATGCAGCCACTATAATGTAAATGTAACTTAATATACCTTTACACCTCTAGCTAATGGATACGTTAATCAAGAATATGTCATATTTTTTTAGTACTCGTATGACAATTCGTGTTTTTTGAGAAGAAAATACATTATAGTGATGCAGGTTTTAAAATAAGTTTTTAATTACGTGATGACAATGTTCTTATTTTTTTTAATTTTAAAAAGTGTTAGTAATAGCCATTGTTTTGACTTTTCAACTGGAAACTAATCCAAAAGCAAATTGACAAGTGAATTTATTTTGAAATCCTCTTGAGCCTAAGTACCAACCTCCAAAAAAAACTCTTAATTTTACTTAATAGTAGATATCGAGTGAAATAGAGTAAAAAAAACTAACAAAAAGGAGTAACATATATTTTACCATGAATTCCTGAAAAATGACTTGTTTTCATACTAAGAGATTGGCCACACTTTAACAGTAGATGGATCTTCGTTAAGGTGCTTAGGGATATCCACCATGCCTTCACATACATAAGATTGCTGTTGCACAACTAAAACTGGTACCTTGCAAGTAGCATCTGATGAAGCCAACATGTCTGCAATGAACCCTAGCTCCGGATACTCATTCCATTCTGTAAGCCCCATTAACAGTGGTGAATCACTTGGATGTCGTCTTCCTACCAAGATTAGGTCAAAAGAATTTTCGATCTTCTGGATCACAGTAACCAATCCTACACTATCCTTCACCACCTCCTCTTGGAAATCACTCCTAGCATTGTTAATGTTATCTACCCTAAACTCCTTTATCATTTCCATGTCTTGATCCATGTCAGTCGAATACCTGCATTGCCTTCCGGACTCCACAAGCCGCACCACTGTTAGACCAACATTGGGGTGTTTAGCCATGCGGCTAGCATATGCTAATGCCTCCCTGTCATCTTGCCCGCCCAAGAAAATCACTCCAATGGTAAAGAAAGGTTTGCTTTCCAACATGCGATTGCTGCCATACCTCATGGTGTAACGATCAACTAAGATACCAACAGAACAAGGGGCCATTCTAAGGATATTACGGTTTACAGCTCGTACTGCATTTGAGCCCTCTGCTCCATGGTTTGTCCAGAGATTATGAAATGGCAGAATCACCATGGAAACCATCTTATCTGCGGCTAGGGCACATACATCATCGTGCACTGTTGCATAAGGCGAGATGACAGTTAAAGGGTATACCATCACATTACCTTGGTTTTGTTTCTCATATAATCTGAAAGCATTTATGATAGGATCAGACTGGCATGGCTCTCTCCTTCCGGGGTGATGAGCTATAAGAGCTGGTACAGCTCTGCCTGATAGCTCAACAAGATGGACAACATAAAGAAACAGAGGGCCTTGGAGGCTGGAATTGGTGGCTTGAAGAAGATTGATGATGGAAGGGGTATGATCTTGATGGTAAATGCACGCTAGCATGCAAAGTTCTGCATTTGGCCTCGCATGTTGGATGGTTCTTCTCTTGTAGGGTATGTATCTCCTTGATGGTTGGTAGAGGAATTTCACTATGGGTGAGATGGTTCCAGTAAAAAATGCTGCTGATAATACCATGATACAATATGATTCCTGGTCAATAAGCTGCAACACAGAGCACAAATATGATGGCTTTGATGTTAATAAGGCGTACTTAGGAGTTTTTCAAGCAGAACTGGTTGGACAACAAGACAATCAGGTTGAATCGTTTAAAGAACGAGGCACAAATATCATAATGGTTTTCAAGAAGAATGCAACAGTTGTTTGTTTCAGCGGATCATAATTGTTGTTTGTTCTTTTGACATAATAGATGCAACTATATGTAATCCAGTGATAAGCATATACAGTGGGTATGAGTTTGCCAATATTGATTAAACCAAATCAAAACTAAACAAATCTTATGTCCCAATTATTTGGAGCCAATTATTTGAGTTCGTATGCGCCATACATTCAATCATACGCTTTACGCTCATTTAAGTTAAATATTTTCATATATCTTCTTATTATTTCATTCAATGTTAATTTAAATCTACCCTTCCTCCTAGTAATATTTAGAGAAATTCTATCACTTTTTCTAATCGGTGTCTCTATAGACCTCTGTTAAACATGATCAAACCATCTTAGTATATTCCCTCTCAACTTGTTGTCAATTGGAGCTACTCCTACCATTTCTTTAATACGTTCATTTCATATTCTATCATTTTTAATTTTTTCATACATCACTTTAACATTTTTATTTTAGCTACACTTAATTTGTCTCTATGTTATCTCCTAGATGTCCAACATTCCATCTCATACAATATTGTTGTCCTTATAGTTGTTTGGTAAAACTTGTCTTCCAATTTTATTGGCATCCTTCTATCACATAATATGTCAGAAGTTTTCCTCCACTTAAGTCAACCGGTGTTAATTCTATGAGTTGCGTCGTCTCCAATATCTCCATCATTTTTAATGATTGACCCTAAATATCTACATCGTTAACAAGTTGGTATTTCTTAATTTTCAATATTAATTTTTTCACTATATTTACTTCTTGTAATACTAAAATTGTATGTTATTTATTCAGTTTTACTCGTTCTTATTTTAAACTCTTTTAACTCGAGTGTCTCTCTTCAAATTTTTTGTTTATTGATAATCCCCTTTCGAGTTTCATCTATTATGATAATATCATCTGCAAATAACATACACAATAAAACATTATCTTGAATGTGCTTAGTGAATTCATCCATAATTAAGGCGAATAAGTATGGACTTAGGGCTGATTTTTGGTGTAATCCAACCGCAATTGAAAATTCTTTACTTTCTCACATGGAAGACCTAATTGTAGTCATAACCCCCGCTACAAATATCATTTATCATCTCAATATACCTATTCATCACTCTTTTTTCTCTCAAGTATCCTCCATATTATATTTTTATGCACTTCATCATGCACTTTTTCAAAATCTATAAATATTATGAGGAGATTTTTCTTCTTCTCAGTATAATTTTCCATGAGTGTTGTTAATAAATATATAACCTCCATAGTTGATTTACTAGATATAAACTCAAACTAATTTTTTGAAATTATAGTCTTAACTCTTAGGCGACGTTCAATGACTCTTTTCCATAGCTTCATTGTATGACTCATCAATTTTATCCCTCTATAATTATTACAATTTTGAATGTCTCATTCATTTTTATAGATAGGTACTACAATACATTTTCTCTATTTATCAAACATTTTTCTAATAGTTATAATTTTACTGAATAATTTCGTTAGCCACGACACCCCATCATTCTCTAAGTACTTTCAAATCTTAGTTGAAATCTCAAATGGTCCTAAAGTCTTGCCTAATTTCATTTTCTTCAATGCAATCTCTACCTCCGAATTTGTTATTCTACAAAAGAACGTGTGTGCTCTAGTTTGATGAATCTTACAATTTTTTATTTCTTCTAAGTTTTCTAAGTGATTTTCATTTAATAGTTTCTCAAAATAGTCTTTTTAACGTTCATTTATTTCCTCATCTTTGACTAAAAACTTTGAATCATCGCCCTTGATGTACTTAACTAGGTTAAAATGTTTTGTTTTTCTTTCTCTAGTTTTAGTTGGTTTGTTGATGTATTTTTCTCATTTTTTTACAATCTAGTTTTTTGTACAACTCGTCGTAGGTTTTTAACTTAGTGTCTCTAACTATTTTTTAACCTCTTTGTTAGCTAATTTATGTTTTGGAAAGTTCTCTTAATTTCTATTATCTTGTCATCTCTTAAAGGATTCTTTCTTTACTTTAACTATATCTTGTACATTGTTATTCCGCTACGAAGTTTCTTTTCCCACAAGCCCTCTATCCTTTAACAAAAAACCTTTTTGGAAATTTTTCTAATGCATTCCATCATTTTATTCCATATAACGTTACTCTCATCCGTTAGATTCCATACAACCTCATTAAGAATTTTATTCCTAAATAATACTAGTTTCTCATCTTTTAGATTTCACCACCTCATTCTTGTTCATATAATACTTCTCCTTATTTTATGTTGCCCTTTAATATATAAATGTAGGATTGTTTGCCTATGTTGAAATGTTACCCTCTCCTCCGGCCAAGCGGTCCATTCTTCTACTTAAGAATAGTTTACTTGGCTTTTGTTTGGTTCGCTTTTAAAGGTTGTTAGATGTTCTTATCGTTTTTTAAACAATGTATTTACCACTACAAGGTGATATGCCATTGAATTTGTCAATATTGATTAGTACCTGAAATTGCGATGCTCCTCCGAGAATTAGAATATCCATGATGCCTTGTGTGCTCATAATGATGCCTAGACACAGCGCATCGGCGGGAGGCATTTTGCAATAGAGGGAAGGCAGCATGGTTCCAATTACTTTCCCCAAGTAAGCAGAAAGAGCCAATATCTCAACTATACCAACATTTCTACAGTGTATTAATGAAAGATCTATCCTTGCACCACTAAAGACGAAGTGGAGTGGCAGGAGAATAGATGAAACAAAGCAATCGAGCTTATTGATCAAAGCTGATCCTAAGGGTGGTCCGTCCGGCACAGCCATCCCCAAAATAATTGGTCCAAACAAAAAATGCTGTCCCAGAATCTCACCAAACAGGCAACACCCAAGTACCATGATGAAAACGGCATTTACGTAGCTCTCTTTGACTGCTTTTTCATGAGCGGTTTGTCGAACCATCCAAAGCATCATAGGTTGGAGGATGAATCCAACAAAAATAAACAGGCATGCAACGGATATGAACATTAAAAGCACAGCTTCCTTCTTTCCTTCAGTGCTTTGCTTTATTGTGAAGACAATCGTTGTCCACAACCAACTGCATGTGCCACTGATCATTGATGAAGATATGGCTAGCCTGCCAAGCTCTGAATTGAGCAGCTTTAGTTCAGCTAACAGGCAAACAATGGAATGAAAGGAGCTATTGGACTGAAATGATGCAACCCAAAGTAGCGATTTATGAAGATTTGGATCCATTGTGAGAGATTTTTTTAAAATTAAAGCCAAAACAAGGTTAAGTACCAATGGCATCACGAAGGTACTGATGCCTATGACCATTGCTCTCCTCCCCGTTTTTCGTATCAGACTTGGATCCATTTTCACTCCAACAAGAAATAGAAATAACGTTAACCCAAAGTAGGCACATGTATAGCCGACGTAGAAGCCGTTCGATGGGAAAAATAGCTCCTTGAAGTTCTGGCTTTTTCCGATGATTGATGGCCCCAGTATCACACCAGCCTGATTACCACAGAGGTGACATAATAAATAAATCTCTCATCTGGTTAAAAGATCAAATAATTTTCGTATATTTTTTCTTCCATGTCGTACACTAATGGAGTCAAAAGAATGTTTCATGGCACCAATAAATTCATTACCTGATGAATTGAGAACTCAAGACTGGCTCCACTTTAATTTTTAAGGTATATTGCTGCATAAACACTACTTAGTGGAACTTGAGCTTGCCATCTATGTGGTGATGTTTACTGTTGATGAAGAAGAGAGGCATCACTACTTCAATTAGATTGTTGGCACTATAGACCATGAGTTTTTGTTTGAAGGGGGGAGGTGGGGTTGTAAGAAATGGCACATGAGCTTGCTAAATCCATATGATGGCCAGGGCATGTCAAAGGATAATAATGCAAATGGAATCCACAACCAATTTGTCGGATAGGGATTGTTACTTTCCAAATCTGAATCAATTCAAGTCACAATTTATGGATCGGTTTTTTATGTACCACTATTGAAGCCGACTGTGTTTCAATCCATATTATATATAAAAATAAGGTGAGATTCGATAGTTATTTGATTAAATTGAGTTAAAATTCGGATATAATTTGCTAAAATCCAACTCTAATTGACTTATTTGAATCGGATCAATTTTTCGATATTTAAAACATTCAAATATTGACTGGTTATAAAGATTAAGTTCCCAGTAGCATGTTAAAGGATACAAGAAGAATCGGCTTGCATTTGTTTCAGTAATTTCATTGTGATATAACATCCAGAAGGGTGCATGTGTCTTCCGCATTTTGTCTAATCGCATCCATATGATTGCTTTGTGTGTTAAAGGGGGGTTTTATTTCGTGTGGGTTGTACTAAGAAATTTGGCTTTGATAGCGTGTTAATAATCGTTACTCACTCTAATTAAGTAAAGAGATAATGATGTACTGAAGGTAACTATCTTATTAAAATGGTCACAGCATATGTCAAATGGAAAGGAAAAAGAACTAGATAAAGCTAAGCTTACAAGTATCTGTGAAATGAACGCACTTTCACCAAGAGGTGCGAGCAAAAACTGCAATATGGCTGTGAATAAAGAACAAAGAGAAAGCTGGGCCAGAAGAACTGAAATTGGGAATTTGAAGGGGTTATCACCAAAGAAGATTCCTCTGCACTTGGCGGTTTTCTGTGCCACACACATCAGATTCCGATTCATTGCTGCTGACAAACCCATTTTGAACACATGAAGGAATCCGGTAAAGCCGGCCAGTATCTTCTCCGGTGAGTTGGATATGGAAAAGAGGAAATGCAGAGAGAGAGAGAGAGAGAGAGAGAAGTAAAAGAAAGCTCAGAGAGGTAGGGGACATAGATAAAAAGAAAGCAAATGTGTTCTTGAAGGCTTGGACAGGAGGGACAAGCGGGGTGGTCGAACCTCAAGTGTTTTGTAAGCCAATGAATTTAGCAGAGACCCTCTGGTCCATTAAATAAAGATGAAACTCGCATAATATGGAGACTAAAACAAAACCAAAAAAAAATAAAAATTTGCTAAATTATACCACTAATTTTATCAATTTATCTTAATAGCACCCTCTAACTTCCGAATTTAACATTTACCCAAAAAAAAAAAAACTTCTGAATGTAACGTCTCAATTTGCTTCAATACCCATTCTATCCAATCCCATCAAATTTTACAAGGGACTGACAATATTTATCTTTTTTTTGCTGGTGACTAACAATATTTATATGTATGGTGATGAATGATGATTATTTTTGACATTATAGAAAAAAATATTAGTCCTTATATTTTGCCCCTGGCTTTAAAATAGAATCATTCAACTTTTTAAATTTAGTCCCTAAATCACTAATTTCATATCAATAAAATTCTTATATTCATTTTTCAACCATTAAAACCAATGACGGGAATTTACAAGTACAAACATATGAGCTTATCTCAAAGGATGATATTTTTTTATTGAAAACGAAATTAATAATTTTAGGACTAAATTGAGACACTAACAAATTCCAAGTTAAATTTCATCTGCACCTCTTATAGATATCATTTATTTTAACGACACCCCTTTATCTTTCTGAAATTTTACCGCATAACCTCCTAGTTCATATGTTCACTTCAATCACAAGCTTTACCGGGAAACTCCGTTATTGGCAAATCAAAAATAATGATGCCATGCAATTTTTTTTTTCGTAAAATACCTGTACAACCCTTCTATACGTTCTGTCTCCATTCTATTTTCTTCTTTGTCGCCAATTATTTAAGCACTCAAATTAAAATAACTCATCACCCCTCTAGCAACCACAACCATCCTTAATTACGCCACTCCCATCGTCACTGACATCACTACCTTCCAGCAAAGAAAACAACACCTACCCACTCACCACCTTCACTGCAATCGCACCCCCACACACTCACAGCCACTAACCACACACGCATCACCACCACAGTTGCATCCCAAATTTACCACAACTCCACTTCCAAAAAATTATAAATTTGGATTTTAGATGAAATTGCAAAATTTGGGGTCAAAGAAATTCCGAATTCCAATTTTGAATACATACACATACATGTGTGTAAGTGAGAGAGGAGGAAAGAGAAATTCAACTGAAGCTCCATGACCGCCATCAATATCACTCATCAAGATGAGCACATTTTTTGTCATCTTAGCACCAATCTGCACCATTTCCCTTGTCTCATCTTTGTTCTGAATCTCATAGTTACTTCTCTTTTGGCCCTTCCTTCCAAACCCATAAATCACAACCCTCTTAAACACCTTGTTTATCGATTTCCTCTGTGACGCAACCATCATTATAATACCTATTTATACAATTCAAACTGATGGGTTAAGCCCAAATAGTCTAATTTATGTGTTAAAGTCCAACCCCAGTTGAGGAGTCCAACCTCATTTTGAATCCACCAAGTCCAAGACCGGTTAGACTTTTTGCTTAGCACGTCATCAAGAGGAGAGCATGAGAAGCTTATCTGCACCACCGAAGGAAACGGTCTAATCTTTGACCACGTTTCATGAAGAGCTCCCCAACCTCCTCTTTCTGTTGAGGATAAGTCGTGATCTCCACCAGAATGATCTCTTAACTGCAATAAAGTAGCCTTGAGATAAGTCATGATCTCCACAAGAATGATCTCTTAGCTGCTATAAAGTAGCCCCAATCTGTTAGGAGATTACTATAAATGGCACTCCCCACCAACACTTACAGAGGACAGACCGACAACCGGAGACCACTGCTTCTTTGATTCTCCTTTCTCTCAAAACTTGTATCTCTATTCTCCATACATTTGAATTAATAAAATACCCGGCAACTGAAGCTATTGAAGAGTGGACGTAAGTCGAGTTGACCGAACCACTATAAATCGTGTCTTCTTTAATTTTCTCATTGATTTCACTGCATTTATTACCTACACTTGACAGGTGGTGTGAAAAATTATTTTTGTGCATCATCAGTTTGGCGCCGTCTGTGGGAATCAACAAAATTCTCACTCCTGAACATTACACCCATTAACTAATGGCGATCACTACTCGATCCATGAATCAACATGAAGACAATCCTCCACGAAAGGAAGAGGTTGCTCCCCCGCCTATCAACCTTGTTCCGGATACTCTAGCTCCGAATCCCCAGCAAATATTGGAGATCATGCAGCAACTGGTTGCCCAAAACTAACAGTTACTGCAACTCATATTTGTTGGACAAGGAGGGGCACCACACGGAGGTGCACAGCATGGAGGACCCCAAGGTGGAGCACCACACGAAGGTGCACAACATGAAGGGCCCCACGGAGGTGCACAACATGGAGCACCCCAAGGAGCTCCACGTCCTGGACATCAAGGAGCACCACGCCCTGTTGCTCCACGCCCGGGCGCCCCACTTCGGGAAGCCCAACATGAGGGAGCTCCACCTCCCCCTCCCCTTGATTTCCAGGGAGAGGACCCTTATCTCCAGGAGGATGAGGGTGAAAACCAAAGCATGGAGCATGGAAGCCACTTCCATGATCATTCCAGAAGAGCCCCCAATCATTGGGACGAGAAGATAAAGGAGGTACAGAATCAACTGGGCGATGTCTTCAACACCATGAAGGCACAGGGACCCGAGATTGTTGACCACCTGGTAAGGCGTACTGATACGCCTTTCAAACCTGATGTAGCAAACTATCCCCTCCCTCAGAAATTCAAAATGCCATCTGTGGAGACCTTTGATGGAACAAAGGATCCACTGGACCACCTCGACACTTACAAGACCTTGATGCAATTGCACAACGTACTAGACAAAATCATGTGCAGGGCATTCCTAACCACGTTAAAGGGGTCTGCCCGACAGTGGTTTGCTAAGCTCTCCCCCGCCTCTATTGCCTCTTTCGCCGAGCTTAGCAGATCATTCGTCTCACACTTCATTGGAGGGCGTCGCCACCAGAAGCCAGTTACGCACCTGCTTAGTATAAAGCAGGACCGCGAGGAGAGCCTGAGGAGTTACCTCACTCGTTTTAACGAGGAGGTACTCCAAGTTGATGAACCCGACGACAAGGTGACGATGACCGCCTTCTTGGGTGGCCTCTGTTCATCAAGCTTCCTTTTCTCAGTTCTGAAGCGCCCACCAAAAGCATGCCAGAGCTGCTAGCCAAGGCCCAAAAGTACATAAACGCAGAAGACATCACAAGGGCCAGGCGGGGTGAGTCTTCCAGAGCAGGGTAGAAAAGGAAGGAAAGGGAGAGGGACGATAAGAAGGGGACCAACAACAAACATGGCAGGACAGAGAAAGTCCCTGTCAAGGACCGGCTAGGTTCTGCTCCTCAGAGGAACCGTCAACCCTTCACTCCCCTCAATGCTTCCGTGGAACACATCCTATTCCAGATCCAGGATGACCCCGCGATAAAGTGGCCTGGAAAAATGAAGTCTCCTCCAAATCGCAGAAATCCTAACAAGTATTGCCGCTTCCATCGTGACCACGGGCATGACACCGACGATTGCTACGACCTCAAGAGGCAAATTGAGGAGCTCATCCAGCGTGGTCACTTACGCCAGTACGTTGCTGGAAGGGAACGAGCACCACAACCTCACAACCAGGAAGATCAGCAGCCCGTGGGGGAAATCCACACCATCTCAGGGGGACTAGCAGGTGGGGGAGAATCACTTTCCGCGATGAAGGCCCATGCCAGGAAGGCAAGACATGTCTACGAGATGCGCCCATCTAAGGTGCCGAAGCAGGAAGGCGACGAGGTCATATCTTTTTCAGACAAGGACCTGGAGGAAATTCAGCACCCCCATGACGACCCCTTGGTGCTCACCATGACGGTGGCCAATTTTCATGTGCACAGGATCCTGGTGGATAGTGGCAGCTCTGCAGATATCCTGTTTGCCTATGACAAGCTCAACCTGGGCAGGGAGAGGCTACAGCCAATCAGGTCACCCCTCATTGGATTCTCAGGGGAAAAAGTGTATCCCCTTGGATCCATCACACTTCCCGTCACCGCCGGAGTAACACCCCGAAGCTCCACAGTCATGGTCAATTTCCTGGTAATAGAGTGCCCGTCAGCCTACAACATCATATTAGGGCGCCAGCTCTTAACACATTAAGAGCTGTGCCCTCTACCTACCATCTCGTTCTCCGCTTTCCAACCTCAAATGGAGTCGGAGAGGTCAAAGGGGACCAAATAACAGCCAGAGAGTGCTATGTATCCTCTATGAAGGCTAGGAAGCCCCAAGAAGCATTGCAGGTTGAGGTCCTTGACCCAAGGGATGACTCCGCAACAGAAAGAGGAGAACCAGTCGAGGAACTCATCCCTGTGGTCTTAGAAAAGGAGCACCCAGACAGAAGAATTTACATTGGCTCTTCCCTTTCTGAAGAGCTGGCTCCCCTGTTGATTGATTTTTTAAAGCGTAATATGGACATCTTTGCTTGGTCGCATGAGGACCTTGAGGGCATCGACCCGGAAGTAGCTACCCACCGCCTCAATGTCGATCCACTGTACAAGCCTGTTCGCCAAAAGTTAAGGGGAGCCTCCACTGAAAGGGCCCAAGCCATGGACAAGGAGGTTAGAAAGCTGATTGATAACGGGGCAGTCAGGGAAGTGGCGTATCCGAAGTGGCTCTCCAACGTAGTAATGGTTACTAAGGCTAATGGGAAGTGGCGCCTCTGTGTCGACTTCACAGAACTAAACAAGGCATGCCCAAAAGATAGTTATCCACTGCCGCGGATTGACCTCCTCATCGACGCCACCGCTGGGCATGAGTTGCTCACTTTCCTGGATGCATACTCGGGGTACAACCAGATTAGCATGCATCCCCCAGACCAAGAGAAGACATCATTCATCACGCCAAAGGGGACATACTGCTACAGGGTCATGCCCTTTGGGCTAAAGAACGCTGGAGCAACCTACCAACGGCTGGTGAACAAGATGTTTCAGTCTCAGATCGGGCAAACAATGGAGGTGTACGTGGATGACATGCTGGTAAAGAGCCTTGCAGCAGTAGACCACATTGATCACCTCCAAAAAACTTTCAACGTCCTGAGGTCCTATCACATGAAGCTCAACCCTGAGAAGTGCGCCTTTGGTGTGGGGTCTGGTAAATTCCTGGGCTTTATGGTCAATCAGAGGGGAATTGAGGCAAACCCTGACAAGATCAAGGTCATTCTTGACATGAAGTCACCCTCCTCAACCAAGGAGCTCCAGCGCCTCAATGGAAGAATCGCAGCATTAAATAGGTTTGTCTCCAAATCTGCAGACAAATGTCTCCCTTTTTTCAAAACTCTCCGAAAAGCCTTTGAGTGGAAACCTGAGGCAGATGAGGCTTTTCAAAGGCTCAAAGCCTACCTAGCAGCACCTCCCCTCCTGTCACATGCTACCCCTGGAGAAACTCTCCATCTATACCTTTCTGCTTCCCCATCAGCGGTAAGCTCAGTGCTCGTTAGAAACGACAATGGAGTGCAAAAACCAGTTTATTACGTGAGCAGGGCATACCGGGGGGCAGAGGTCAGATATTCAGCACTAGAAAAACTGGCACTCGCTCTGGTCACGACAGCGAGACGGCTGCGACACTACTTCCAGGGCCATCGTATGGTGGTCATCACCGACCAACCTCTTAAAAGAATCTTGGGAAAGCGGACGTATCTGGCAGACTTCTTAAATGGGCAGTAGAACTCGGGGAGTTCGACATTCAGTACCAACCTAGGACGGCCATCAAAGCACAAGCCCTAGCAGATTTCGTAGCTGAACTCACACCAACAGAAGATGGGAACGATGAGGATCCCCAAATGCCCAACGGAGACATCAAGAAGCCTAACAAAGACCCTCAAGCAGGCGCCCAAGTCTCCTCCCCAGGAGCCCAAACAACTTTTTCTGATGACCAGGCATCCCGGGCTGCACCTCTGGATGCCTAGGCACCACAGGCTGCACCTCCGGATGCCCAGGCACCACAGGCTGTACCTCTAGCTCCTGCACCACAGGCTGCACCTCCAGATGCCCAGGCACCACAGGCTGCACCCTAGCTCCTGCACCACAGGCTGCACCTCTGGATGCCCAGGCACCACAGGCTGCACCTCCGGATGCCCAGGCACCACAGGCTGCACCTCCGGATGCCCAGGCACCACAGGCTGCACCTCTGGCTCCTGCACCACAGGCTGCACCTCTGGATGCCCAGGCACCACAGGCTGCACCTTTGGATCCCCAGGCATCACAGGCTGCACCTCCCCGGTTTTCCACTTCAAATTCCAAATTCTCCACTCATCTGCTTTGGAAACTCTACGTAGACGGCTCCTCGACTAGTGAAGGAGGAAGAGCGGGCTTAATCTTGATCAGCCTAGATGGCACCACTCTCAGATACGCGATGAAGCTCCACTTTTATGCTTCCAATAATGAGGCGGAATATGAAGCCCTCCTTTCTGGATTAAGATTAGCGATGGAAATGGAGATTCAACACCTTGCCACCTACAGTGACTCTAAGCTGATAATCAATCAAGTGAGGGGCGAGTTCGAAGCCAAAGGAGCCAAAATGCAAGAATATCTCAGCATGGCTAGAAACATGATCACAAAATTCCACTACTTCCAGATAAACCACATCCCCAGAGAGGATAATATGGCTGCTGATGCACTCGCAAAACTCGCTTCATCCATGGAAGCCTCATCAGGGGAACCAGTACTAATTGGTCACCAGTGCGAGCTGAGCAGGATGGACATGGAGGCCACAAATATTAACTGTGTATCTACTGAGTCAGACTGGATGACCCAAATCAGGGCATACCTCCAAGAGGGTGTGCAGCCAGATGATCCCCTAGAGGCTAGGAAGCTAAGGATAAGGGCCTCCAAGTTTGCCATCTTGTGGGACACTCTATACAAGAGAGGCTATTCCTTGCCATGGTTACGATGTTTTTCACCTGAGGAAGCTCACTATGCCTTGCAAGAAATCCACGAAGGGATCTGTGAGAATCACTTTGGAGGGCGTTCCCTTGCCCACAAGGCTCTCAGACAGGGCTACTTCTGGCCTACCATGATAAGGGATGCCCAAGAGTTCTCCAAAAAGTGCGACAAGTGCCAACGCTTTGCGACTGTGCCAAGGCAACCACCCGAGGAGCTAACAACCATTTCAAGCCCATGGCCTTTCTCCAAGTGGGGCATCGATATCCTAGGCCCCTTGCCTCTCAGCAAAGGGCAGTGCAAGTTCGTGGTGGTGGCAGTCGACTATTTCACCAAGTGGTCAGAGGCAGAACCTTTAGCAAAAATCGCAGACGCAAAGGTCAAAGATTTTATCTGAAAAAACTTGGTCTGTCGCTTCGGGATTCCCCATGCCATTGTCAGCGACAACGCCAAACAGTTTGACAACAAGCTGCTGAACTCTTTCTGTTCTGACCTTCAAATAAAATAACCTCACTCCAGCCCGGCACATCCACAAGTAAAAGGACAAGCAGAGGTCATGGTAAGAACGGTGCTACGTAATTTACAGACAAGGCTTGAAAAAGCAAAGGGCCTTTGAGTAGAGGAACTGCCAGGCGTACTGTGGGCTTATCGAACCACGCCAAGAACCCCTACTAGGGAGACTCCTTTTTCCCTCGCCTTTGGAACCGAGGTGGTCATCCCTGTGGAGATAGGGGTACACTCCCTAAGGGTCCAGCACCACGATCCTATTACCAACGAGGAAGGACTCCGCAACAACCTCGACTTGGTGGAGGAAGCGAGGGAGATGGTTGTAGTCCGTAATGCGGAGCATAAACGACGCATGACAAGGTACTACAATTAGAGGGTGAAGCCCCGTTCCTTCCAACCTGGGGATTTGGTCCTCAAAAAAGTGATCCTCGCTACAAAGGATGCACGCGAAAGAAAGCTGGGACCAAATTGGGAAGGGCCCTACTGCGTAACAGAAGTAGTGAGACCAGGCTCCACCCATGGAATGCAGAGCACTTGAAAAGCATCAGATCCCCCCTCATCACTGTCCGTCAGTGGGCACGAAAGGTGAGAAGTCAATATTAGGAAAAGCGGTAGAAACCTTCCCTCGGAGATCCTCGAAACCATCAATAAAAGCATCTGCAAGACCATTCTCCAAGTCTTCCTCAGCGTAGGAAACTCTCTCCCGAGCAGCCGTTAACTTTGCCCCTACAACAGCTGCTTCTCTGAGCATGGCCCTCCCATGGGCCTCTACAAGCTCAGCCTCCCTGAGTGCGCTCCTCTCGCGGACTGCCAAAAGCTCAGCCTCTAGCTTAGTGGCCCTCTCATGGGCTGCAGCAAGCTCACCATCCCTGAGCGCGTCCCTCTCGCGGGCCGTCAAAAGATCAGCCTCAAAATTAGAAGCCCTTTCATGAGCTGCCACAAGCTCACCCTCCCAGAGCACGTCCCTCTCACGGGTCACCAAAAGCTCAGAATCAAGCTCGACAATCCTCTCCTGAGCGGTAATAAGCTCCCTATGCACAAGGCTAAGATCCAGCTTCAGTTTGTCTTGATTATAGGCCCTCGAAAGCAAGCAGATGGAGAAAGTCAAAACCTAAAAAAAAAAAAGGAGAGACAAGAGATTAAGAAAAGTCAAAAACACAGAAAACGACTGAGAAAGGGAAATAGCAGACCCTTACCTGAGCCAGACCTTCCAAATACGTGTTGACGATATTATCAGTGCCCGAAGCGCTAAGCTCAGAAACTTCTGGCCCAAACACAAACCTCCCAAGCCTTGCCCTGATAGCTGTCGGTCTCCCCATTATAGGACCAGCCCAAATCGACACTCAGGTAGAAGTTCCTGAACAAGGAGGAGATAAAGGAGGGGTAGCACGAGGAGAGGATAAAGGTGGAACAGATGTGCCTGACAAGGAAGACTCTGGAGTAGCAGCTGGAGAAGTTGCCAGTTGAGAAGGAGCCACCGTGGTAGTCACATGGGGGGCATCATCCGTCCTTGCCACTTTGGAAGAAGGAGGGCTCCTTGCCACTTTGGAAGAAGGAGGGCTCCTACTAGAAAAGTGGGACACTACCACCCTCTTACTTGCTGCAAGAGTAGAGAAGGGTTAGATAAAAAAAAAAAAAAAAAAAAGAGGAGAGGAAACTAGCTCACCCATTTTCTTCAAAAAGGAGCCGCCAGATTTCTGAGATGGAGCAACAGCTCTAATATACTTGGGCAGGAGAACTCCCAAATCTTTACAAGGGCAAGCTTTGACAGCTTCCAATTTTCACTCCTGGTCCCGGGAAAGCACAGGTATATCTGCATGAAAAAAGTGAGCACACACGCATAAAAAAAAAGGGAAAAAGAAGAAGTGTGCAGCATACCGGGTTTTTTAGTAGCACCCCAATGTGTTGGCACCAAATCTGTGTCGGCTTCGGAAGCCCATTCTCCACCAATAAAGAAGAAACAAGATTTCCAGCCGTCGCAATTAGAGCGCGTTCCTGTAAGCACTGTACCACTTCGTGCGGTAAAATAGTATCATCCCCTATTTGGTGTTGGGGTTTCGCTCAAATTATATGCTGCATGAAACTCCATAGGGGAAGTATCCTCGTGGTGCACCTTTCTCCATAATGCAAGAAAATCGAGCAGGACTCTCCAGCGGTTGGGCGCTAGTCGCCCCGGAGTCAAGAAAAAGTAATGCAAAATACGACAAATGGGGGGGGGACATGGGAAATCTTAACCCAGCCTCAAGCATCTCCTCGTAGACAATAATATCCCCAGAAGAGTCATCGCAAGCAAGCTCGCCCAACTTTGCCCGACGGCACAACATGGTCGAAGGGATGCGATAAGTAAAAACAAGCCTTGAAATATCTTCATCTAAGCGGAACAAACTAGAAAGGGTGCTCACCTTAGACCCATCATCATCAAGTCCTACTTTGCTCTTGCGTTTCTTCTTCTGGGGCCTTAAGGAGTAGTCCAAATCACCATTGGGAGAGTCTTGAGGAACTTGAATCGGGGGAGCTACAATAGGGGTTTGATCATCAAGAGCAGCACCCAAAGCTTCCTTACTACTTGAAATGTCTAGCCCAATAACTGGAAGTGTGCCTGACTGCTGTTGCTCGTCAAAACAAAGTTGCCCCAGTAGCTTGAAGGGTGCCTGACCCTTCAAAATTGCACAAAGCAGAATTTTCGGTGCAAAAATCAGCACCTAAGGCGCCCAAATCAGCGCCTCGAGTGAGAATCGGATCAGCCCGTGCTCCCAGGCCACTGCCTAGCTCTCCCTGATGAACCTTGGACTGATTTTCAGCTCCCCTTGATGGAAAAATGCTGCTGTCCAACGTTCCAAAGCCGTCCAACGCAGCAGAACTGAAACTGTCCAACGCAGCTGAGCTGTCCGGGACAGCAGAAACAGCAGCCAGGCTACAGCCCACCTGGGCTGTCCAGGACAGCAAGGCCAGCGCCCAGGCAGCTACCCAGTGCACCTGGGCTGTCCAGGACAAGAGGAGCAGAGCCTAGGCAGCCGCCCAACCCCCCCACCTCGCGTGGTCGTGCTGCCCACCTGCAAGCCTGCGCTGCCCAGTCGCGCGCCCAGTCGTTTCCCTTCGCTGCCTAAGCCACTCCTCGCACTGCCCATCTCCCCTTCGTTGTCCAGCCCTTCATTTACAGCCCCAAAGCTGTCCAAGACAGCATTCGAATGCTCAAAACCAGCCTCCAAGCTCTCCAAAATGGTGACTACTTCCTCCCTTTCTTCAACCTCCACCACTCCCTCTTCAATCGACATTGTTTACTTGAGAAGCTCAACTAACAAGGAAGAAATCACACTCTTGAAAGGATTCAAGGAGAACACACTTTGGCTTCAACAAAATGGGTAGGACTTGAGTTCTCAAGGTTTTCAAGAGGTGGGTGTTCAACCTTAAAAATGAGTGAAATGGGTAACATGAAGAAGAAGACTATATTTATAGTCTAGGATTTTTCAAAAAGAGGGAAAAAACCCAAATAGAAAATTATGGGCCCTTTTCAAAATAAAATGGTCAAATAGAAAGTTATGAGTCCTTTTCAAAATAAAAAGGCCAAATAGAATATTGTGGGCCCTCTTCAAAATAAAGTGGGAAAGACTTGAAGTTTAAAAAAAAAATAATAATAAAAATAATATAGTCAATGCCTCCTTTTCTAAGTCTCATTGGACATGGGGCATTGGGGGGCAAATGATAGGTTAATCCCAAATAATCCAATTTATGTGTTAAAGTCTAACCCCAATTGAGGAGCCCAACCTCATTTTGAACCCACCAAGTCCAAGACCGGTTAGACTTTTTGCTTAGCACGTCATCAAGAGGAGAGCATGAGAAGCTTATCTGCACCACTGAAGGAAACGGTCCAATCTTTGACCACGTTTCATGAAGAGCTCTCCAACCTCCTCCTTCCGTTGAGGATAAGTCGTGATCTTCACCAGAATGATCTCTTAACTGTGATAAAGTAGCCTTGAGATAAGTCATGATCTCCACAAGAATGATCTCTTAGCTGCTATAAAGTAGCCACAATCTGTTAGGAGATTACTATAAATGACACGCCCCACCAACACTTACAGAGGACAGACTGACGACCGGAGACCACTGCTTCTTTGATTTTCCATTCTCTCAAAGCTTGTATCTCTATTTTCCATACCTTTGAATTAATAAAATACCCGGCAACTGAAGTCATTGAAGAGTGGACGTAGGTCGAGTTGACCGAACCACTATAAATCGTGTCTTCTTTAATTTTCTAATTGATTTAACTGCATTTATTACCTACACTTGACAGATGGTGTGAAAAATCATTTTTGTGCATCATCACAAACAATTGTATATATAGATATAATCGAATATATCTAACATCAAGCCACCAAAAACCCTGGAAGACCCTCAAATTTGATTCTTCACAAACAACCGAAAAATGGGTTTTCAAGGAGGAGAGAGAAATTTAGGAAGGAAATTTGAGGTTTTGCCGACCAAAGAAAGAAAGATCGATGTGAACGAAGAACCATAGGCTTGTAAAGAAAGGTGTCCAAATACGTATTGTTATAGGAACTTACACGTCTTTATCACCTAACCACCTAAAATCTTCAAAAACCCAAGAACAGAATTATATAGAGCAACCAGTAAATAGGTTTTTAGGCAGAAGAGAGAAAGTTAAGGGAGCAGAAGGAGATGTCGAGAGACATAAGATGTTGACTGAATGGTTGATTTCTGTTATGAGAGAGAGAGAGAGAGAGAGGGAGAGTTATTCGATACCGGAATGATGCCCGAAGAAAACTCTATACACAGTTAGATAGTTATTATGTATTTTGGTAGATACAAGAAATCTATATGGGCAAAAATGCAAAAGAACTAACTTTCTTTAATACCATCGCTGGACAAATGGTGACAAGGAATGTTAGTGAAATTTCAAAAAATGAAGGGGGTTCGTTGAAGTCAACCAAATCTACAAGGGTGTATATGAAATCTACCCAAAATTCATGAACCATTTAAAACTAGTGGCAAACTTTAAGAATTAATTATTATATTAACCCGTTTGCCTGTCCAACAGTCCGACCAAGCTCCCTTCCTTTGATTTTCACTACCAAAACCCTAACCCTAGAAATCATCAAAATCATAGTTTTTAAATCCGGTCTGGACACCAACCTGGCAAAAGGATTGGATCAATAGGTTACTAGTGCAACTGTGGGTCACTCAGTCGAACTGGTCATATAATTAATAATAAAATAATCTAGATAATAAAGTACCTAAATTTCTTTATCTTTAGCTCATCACGGGTCAGTGATAAATTTCTATATATGTGTTTGAAATATTAGTTCTTGATGTGAACGTTAATGTAGCTTTGATTTGTGTATACTTTTTCACTAGATATCTTTTTCTAATTAAAGGTTTATTTTTTATGAGAATGTTGATATGGGTTTTGTAAAATTATTTAATAATTTTCTTTCATATATTTTAAGTTCTATTTTATGCACATGATGATTTTGCATATAACAATTTTTTTTTCTTTTAAGAAGCCTCCCAATATTCAAGTGCATAAGGAAAATAATGAAATTAAAGTTGGAGTTGAAGAGTCACAAAAAGCCTAGAAACAATAATGGCGGCTTCTTTTAAAGAACAAACTCTCTTCTCCCTCATCAGTCTACTTGCGTGACGTGTGTTTTCAGATTTAATTTAAATATGGAAAAATGTGTTTGTTCTGAATTTTTTGAGTTCGCATGATAAGTGTACTATTTTAGTTTTTTTTCCTGGTCTAAGGAAGCACAAATTTGTATATCTATTTTTCTAAGCATTGGTACGTATGTTTTAATGTGTCTTTATTTGATATATTTGATAATTGTGAGATGTTCAAAGATTTTTCTTCATTTTCAGTTGGATTGAGATTTTCATTTGTTTGTTTAATTATGTGCGGATTCCTTGTGATATGATGATCCACATTATTCAATTTGTGAGTTGTTTTATTGTTTGTGGGTGGAATGTTTAATATCAATTTGGTTAGGTTAGGTTAGGATTTCCTAACGAATGATACTCCTTGGCTTTTGAAGATTTTGCCTTGTTGAGGTAAAGGGTTCAAGTCCCCCTCCCTCCCCTTCCCCACAAATTTTTTTTTAAAAAAGTTAGGATTTCCTTGATTCAATATTATCTTCTTTTAGTTTTCTTCATTTATGTTTTGGGTCATGATCTATGTTTATATTTTTTGAATTGAACTCTTTATGATTAATGTTACAATTAGTGAAACTCAAAATCAATATAAAGGTTGGTACCTTTATTGAAAAATTGTATTATGAGACATGGTTAGCCATAAAAAATAAGTATTTTTCTAATTGGTTGGATCACTGTTGAGTTGAATTTGGTTTGATTGGATTGAGATGAAACATTAGAGAAAAGGAAATAAAAGAACTTAATTTATTTAAAATTGTGTGATTTTAGAAAAAAATTTTGTTATAAAATATTTATATTATACAACTAGCCCTTGATTTGTTTGTTATACAAGTGTTTTCATGTACAGACAATTACTAGTAATAAATATGTTAAAAATTTATAATAGTTACAAAAATAACATATTTTATGTTATAGTAAATGATTAGAAAGAAAAAAAAATATCCTCAATTCATTAATTTGCTTACATAATTGAAATATTTTGATAGAGCATAAAACAATTCACTAAGAAATATTGAATATTTAATATAAATAGTAATAATGTGACGCCTAAAAAACCAAAAAAAAAATTGATAGAAAAAACAATGGTAGTTTAGGTGCACTACCTATCTCACATCAGAAACTCACAAGGAGTTATGAGGACTGTGTGCCTATAAGTTGTTGCTCTTCTTTCTTGGCTGTTATTAATGGTCATGGCTTGATGGCTTAAAGCTAGCTCCTTTTGATGAGACAAGCCAAGTGAGATGAGCCCAGTATCACCTTGAGCTTTGAACCTAATGATACCCAGAGGAAATTTCAAGAGTGAGCTCGGGCGGGGAGCTCAGACTGAGAAAGCGAGTCAGTTGTGTAAGGCTCCTATGGCCAGACCTCGAGCTCCCCTCAAAGAAATTAGGAGAGAAATCAAGGAAGAGACAACTGGCACTCCCAAGAAAGCAGAAGACTATTATCGAGGCACAGGATTCTCAACCAACCAAATCCTCTCCAAAAATCAAGGGGGATCCCATGAATGAAGGAAAAATATCTCTTTGTAGATCCCTTAGAAATAGGAACATGGCTATAAATACTATAAAAAGCCTCCAATGTAAAAAAAGAAGTCAGAGTGTTATCAAAAATACTCTGTAAATCACAACTGACATTAATATAGACCCAATGAGCAAGAGACTCCATTAGATAGTGGATTAGCCGAGCTCCCGAGTTCAGTGAACTACTATACTTTCACTGTGCAATCACCTTAGTCTCCTAACCCTTGAGCACCTTGATTCTGATCAATTGGTGCAGCTCATACGTTTTGCTCAAGTGACATAGTTATCACCATCAGTTTGGCGCTATTTGTGAGAACGACTGTTCTCATTACAAAAATAATGATCCTTCAGTGACTGATGGTCTCAACCTGCAACATGAGCAGAAGCCAGATGAATCCCCCACGGATCCAAACCCAACTGGAAGCCATTAGCGATGAGCAGGAAACCTTTAGGATTTCATCCCCATTGCTGAAGTCGAGCCCCCTATGGTCGATCCCCCAATGAATAATGAGTTGGAAGCTCTTCGCTTGGTAAACCAACGTCTGTTTCAGTAGAACGAAGAGCTTTTGAAGCTTTTACAAGGTCCACAGTAGGATAGACCAGCCCAAGGAGGCCACCCACAAGGGGAGCATCGACACTCCAACCCCCCTAAGGAAGTCAACGAAGGGGATGAGAATAGCCACGCTCCTCCTTGGCCTCCTAGGAATGGTGAAAACGAAGAAGGACAAAGTCAGGATGAAAGGGTTGAGAAAAATGATTTTCTCCCTGTCCAGCAAGGAAGAAAAGATCAATACCGGGAGCAACGCTTCTCTGATATCTAGCAAGAACTCAGCCACATGAAGGAAGTCGTGAGGGGGTAAGACCCCAATGACAATGGATGCTTTGCTACAGTAAATAGAGTCCCATTCACTTTTAAGGTGTTGCATTTTCCCTCCCTCCAAAGTTCAGAATGCCCCAGATAGAGGCATTTGATGGGACTAAAGATCTCATGGACCACCTCAACAGTTACACAAATCAGATAAAGTTGCATAGATATCAGGATCTTGTGTGATGTCGAGCCTTCGCCATCATACTAAAAGCCTCAGCCTTACCCTGGTTCAATAGACATCCCTCGACATCAATCTCTTCCTTCAAAGAGCTCTCCATATCCTTCGTGTCCCATTTCATAGGAGCTCGGACCTACTAAAAGCCGAGTTACCACCTATTGAACGTGAAACAAGGACTTAACGAGAACCTACAGTCTTATGTCCAAAGGTTCAACTCAGAACCCTTGAAGGTAGATGTACCAGATGAGAAGTTTGCTATCACTGCTTTCATCATTGGGTTAGGAGTGCAGTCAAAGGATTTGATGTTTTTGATATCAAAGAACCCGCAGGCAGGTATGACAAAGGTGCTGGCTAAGGCAAAAAAGTATATTAATGGCGAAAAATCCCTTCTCTCAAAGGTAGGGAGCTCATCCTCTCAAAAGGAAATAACGAAGGAAGGAAAGAAGAGGAACCAAAGTCCTAGGAAAGAAAGGGGACGAGATAGGTCTCCAAGAAGGGACAAGGATAGTTCCCCAAAGAGGAGTGGTGTTGTCAGAGATCGCCTAGGTCCTCCACAGCCAGAGTTATAACCAAGGTACACACCTTGGCAGCTTACTCCTCTCACTGCCACAGTGTCCCAGATCCTATACGAGCTGCAGAATGAGAAGTTCTTAAGATGGCCCCTTCGAATGAAGACAGATCCAGAAAAAAGAGATCCCATGAAGTACTACGAATATTACAGAGACCATTGCCATTAAACTGGCGACTACATCCAGCTGAATAAGGAGATTGAATTCTTGATCCATAGAGGACAACTGCGTCATTTTGTTGCCCATGATAACCAGAACAGAGCTCCACCAGCACCAGCACCTCAGCAGCAAGCTCCTGTCCAACATCAACATCCTTTAGGGGAAATCATAGTAATATCTAGAGGATTTGCAGGAGAAGGGGAATCCAACTCTGCTAGAAAAGCTTACCTATGCAGAATCAGAGTCGATGAGACATTGGAAGTGCATAGCGTATCCAAGGCTCCACGTCTAGACACACTAATCATGTTCTTAGATTTAGATCTGGAAGGCTGTCAGTATCCTCATGATGACCCCTTGGTGGTAAGAGCAGTCATAGCCAACAGAACTATTCATCAAGTTTTGATTGACAACGGGAGCTCAGCAGACATCATCTTTGCAACAGAGTTTGATAAGATGGAAATAGGCTAAGAAAAGCTCAAGCCAGTAAAAACCCATCTGTTAGAGTTCTTAGGATAAAGGGTACTACCCTTGGGGTTAATACAACTTGTGCTCATAATTGGGGACCCTCCCTGTCAGACCTCCACTATTGTGAAGTTCTTGGTGGTTGATGCTCCTTCGGCGTACAATATGCTGCTTGAGAAACCTTCCCTCAACACAATGAGGGCCATACCTTGTGCTTACCACTTGGTCATGAAGTTTCCTATGGAAAATGAAGTTGGTATGATCTGAGGGGACCAGCGTGTGGCATGAGAGTGCTACATGGCATTTGTCAGGAGGAAAAAAGTCAAAAATATCCAAGTGGATGAGCTCGACATGAAGGACGAGTTAGGCACTAAACCAACACCATCAAAGGAGCTGGAATTAGTTCAACTTGGCGAAAAACCAGTACACCTTGTCTATGTGGGGTCTAAGCTGAGTAGAGAAATCAAAGACCTTCTCATTCAATTCCTGAAGAAAAGTATAGAATTATTTGTATGGAAGCAAGAAGACATGAAGGGCATCAACCCTTCAGTCATCACCCACAAGCTTAGTACTAATCCCATTTGCAAGCCCGTTAAACATAAACGAATAACTTTTGCCCCAGAACGCCAAAAGGCAATTAATAAGGAGGTCAACAAACTTCATCATGCCAAAGCCATCAAAGAAGTGGACTACCCTACCTGGCTGGCGAATGTGGTCCTTGTTAAGAAAACCAATGGCAAGTGGCGTATCTGTATCAATTTCACTGACCTCAATCAAGCTTGCCCTAAAGATAGTTTTCCTCTACCTCGTATAGACCTGATTGTGGATGCCACCGCTGGACACAAGCTCCTCAGCTTTATAGACACTTTTTTTGGGGTACAATCAGATTAGAATGGATCCCAATGACCAAGAGAAGACCTCCTTTGTGACAAAGTAAGGGACGTAGTGCTACCAAGTTATGCCTTTCGGGTTGAAGAATGTTGGAGCTACTTACCAACGACTTGTAAAACGAATGTTTCAAAAGCAAATTGGGACGACCATGGAAGTGTACATTGATGATATGTTGATAAAATCACTGAAGGCAGACCTTCACATTAAGCATCTAGCAGAATCATTCCAGATCCTTAAAGAATACGGGATGAAGCTCAACCCTGCCAACTGCGCCTTCGGGGTCTCTACTGGTAAATTTTTGGGCTTCATAGTGAACAACAGGGGAATTGAAGCTAAGCCTAAAAATTTAAAGCAGTAATGGATATGCAACCACCTTTCAACACAAGGGAAGTACAACAGCTAACAGGGAGAATAGCTGTACTGAATCGCTTTGTGTCTAGGTCAAGCGACAAATGTCAACCCTTCTTTCAAATCTTAAAGAAGGCTTTCCAAAGAGATACCCGATGTGAAGAAGCATTCAAAGCCTTGAAAGACTATTTGAGTTCACCTCCTATCCTAGTAAGTCCATTGGAGGGAGAGGTAGTCACACTATACCTCGCGGTTTCAGATTTCTCAACCAGTGTAGCATTGGTGAGGGAGAAAGACAGAGCTTAGCAGCCAATCTACTACTGCCGCAGAGCTTTGAGGCGAATAGAGGAAAGATATCCAAGGATAGAGAAACTCATCTTAGCTCAGGTTACAACAACTAGAAGACTCAAACCATACTTCCAGGCCCATACCGTTGAGGTCCTTACAGATCAACCGATGAAACAGGTGTTGAATAAACCAGAATCTTTTGGGAGGTTGGTTAAATGGGCCATTGAGCTCAGTGATTTTGATATCAGATACAAGCAAAGGACAGTAATTAAAGGACAAATTCTAGTAGACTTCATCGTAGAATTCAAGTTAAAAGCACCTACGGAGGCAACACAGCTGGTTCCTGACATCCCTGTGTGGAAGCTTTCCGTAGACGGGGCAGCCAACGCTCAAGGGAGTGGTGCTGTTCTGATTTTGACTTTCCTAGATGCAATAGATGTTGAGTATGCTCTTAGGTTTGGATTTAAGGCTTCAAACAATGAAGCAAAATACGAAGCAGTAATTGCTGGACTCAACCTCGCATACTCAATGGAGGTGGAACAACTCAAGATCTGCAGTGACTCCTAGCTTGTGGTAAAGCAAATAGAGGAATCTTATGAGGCCAAGGGCGAGAAGCTGGTCCTTTACCTCAAGAAGGTGTAGGAGCTGATTAAAAAATTCGTACAAGTTAAGATCAAACATGTCCCTAGGCCTGAAAAATCTCGAGCAGACGCATTGGCGAGGCTAGAAACTGCCTTGCATGAGAACTTGGATAGGCTAATACAAGTGGAGAACCTAGTAGAGCTATCAGTGAGTCCTGAGGCGGAGGAAGTGTTCCCTGTTTTGGCCTCACCAAGCTAGATGGACCTGATAAAAAAGTATCTCCAGAATGGAACCTTGCCAGTAGACCCTAAGGAGGTCGCGAAGCTGAGAGCAAGGTCAGCCAGATTCTCAATATTACAAGGGAATTTGTATAAACGAGGTTTTTCAACACCTCTCCTCAAATACATGAGAGACGAGGACGCTAATTACATAGTTAGAGAGATTTATGGAGTCTATGGTAACCATATTGGAGCTCAGGCTCTAACAAGAAAAGCTTTGAGGCAAGGATACTACTGGCCCACTATGCTCAAAGATGCCAGCGATATGGTCAAGAAGTGTAAGGTTTGCCAGATGCATGCCAATATCTCCCGCTGCCCACCAGAACTCCTGACATCGGTAGTGAATCCTTGGCCATTCCAGCAATGGGGCTTAGACATTTTGGGGCCCCTTCCAGAAGGAATGGGGCAGTGCAAGTTTGTCATCATTGGAGTGGATTACTTCACCAAATGAGCAGAGGTGGAGCCTTTGGCAACAATCACAGAGCAAAAGATTCAAAATTTCACATGGAAGTCCATAATTTGCAGGTTTGGAATCCTCAGGGCAATCGTCTCCAACAATAGAAAGCAATTCGAAAACCCCAAATTCAAAAAGTTCTGTGTTGAGCTGGGGATAAAGAATTACTTTTTAGCTCCTGCTCACCATCAGTCTAATGGACAAGTAAAGGTCACCATCCGAACTATAAAGGCAATTTTAGAAACTAAGCTGGAAGATCTAAATGGAAGATGGGTGAGCACATCCCAGAAGTACTATGGGCTTACAAAACAACTGTCAGGTCAATAACTTAGGAACACCCATTACTCTGGCATTTGGAACCGAAGCAGTGGCGCCTGTAGAGGTGGGAGTCCCGTCTCCAAGGGCTGAATTCACAGAATCAGAACACAATGACGAATCACTTCTATTAAACCTTGACCTCCTAGATGAAAAGAGGGATAAAGCCTATAGCGTATAAAGAGCTACCAGACCAAGACAGCAAGATACTATGGCAGGAGGGTCAGAACAAGAAATTTCTAAGTCAGCGATCTAGTACTTAGAAAACTCCTACTAGCGAGGAAGAACCCAACTCATGGAAAACTAGGCCCCAATTGGGAAGGTCCTTACGTCATCTCAAGGGTCGTCAGGCCAAGGACTACGAGTTACGAACAAAGGAGGGAAAAACCCTACCCCACTCCTGGAATGCAGAGTATCTTAAGAAATTATTCCAATAAGATTCTTTTGTAGTAAAATTATTCTTAATAAAACAATTTTTTGATTCACACCTTCTCGACTCCACGAAGTAGCAGAAAAGCTAAAGATGAGCTCTCAAGCTCATAAAAAACAAGATGAGCTCTTCAGCTCATAAAATTAAGGTGAGCGCCTTAGCTCATAAAATTACGATGAGCTCTTCAGCTCATAAAAGTAAGATGAGCTTCTCAAGCTCATAAAAAACAAGATGAGCTCTTCAACTCATAAAAGTAAGTTGAGCTCCTCAGCTTATAAAAATTAAGATGAGCTCCTCAGCTCATAGAATCATGATGAGCTCCTCAGTTTATAAAATTAAGATGAGCTCCTCAACTCATAAAAATTAAGATGAGCTCTTCAGCTCATAAAAATTAAGATGGGTTCTCCAACTCATAAAAATAGTGTGCTTTTCAGCCCATAAAGAGATGAGTCATTCATAGGCACATATGAAAGAACAAAGAAGTAACTCAACAAATCTGCTGCTCATGAGCACATATAAGAGAGCCAATGCTCAACAACAAGAGAAAAAAAATTACAAAACAACATGAAAAAAATTTTTCACAAAAGGAACAAAGAAGAAAGAAACGAAGGATTCTACACTCTCCCAAGCTTCCCCTTCAGCTTAGTTATTTCCTCCTCCAACGAAGCATTCGTATCGCGAAAGCATGCATTCTCTTCCTTTAGCTCATCCCTCTCCTTCTCCACCTCCGAAAGAAAATTTATAAGTTTTTGCCCAGCTGAAAATAATAGAATTGCTCCCAATGAAGATCTCGATGAGGAAGAAGAAGAGTCACTAGTGGAGCCACTCCTCTTACAATTCTGGGAAGATGTACCAACATCTTCATCCTCATCTGATTTAGGAGGAGAGGGATCAGGGGAGTCAGGAAAAGAAACAAAATCCATAGTAGCCACCACAGCACTGAATAGGAAGAGGTTATCTGATGTCATCAGCTCAAGAAAAGATATAGGCTCAGCATGGACCATTTCTTCAACCTTCATCATCTCCACCAGGTCTAAATCAAGTGCACCTACGTGGCAAAATTTCAGTGAGAACAAGCTATCATGGGACCTAACCAGTGAAGGTATTAGAACATTCACCTATATAAGAGTAACTCCCCCAAGAACGAGGAACCCTACATTCTCTATAGTGCAGCTCAGTGGATCTCCAAGAATCCCCAAAGAGAAAAAAGAAACGCTAAGCCCACCCCTCAAGTGGGGAAGGAAGATCAAGAACCAGACTTTGAAGTTTAAAGTGTCTCCACCAAAAACAACTAGACCTCATCCTCTTCAAGATCAAAAAAGTAAAGAAACTCGGCTACAGTAGAGAACTTGTTATTGCCTCGTAAGTGCCAGAAGAGAAAAAAGTTGATCATGACAGCCCATCCTCTAGGAGAGAGGCGAGAAGGGCACAAACCGCAGTAAGCCATAATCCATCCAATAGAGAGGTGGATGGGAAGACGTAGACCCATCTCCAAACCTCCTTCAAAGAAACAGACTTCCCCTTTTGGAAGATAATTGCAAGGCTCATTGGAGGATGAAACTCGTAGGGGTAACTCCAAGTCAGGAAAAAACCTCTTGTTGATCTCCTCTAAGTCTAAAGATGCCACCATTGAAGGGACTAAGTAATGAGTATGTCATTTCCACTTGATCCCTAAGGAAGATTGTTCCTTGAACAAGGGCAAGATAGGGCAGCCATCAACAACTTAAAAAAGGCAAAAGCAAAGGATGTTAAACCTTCAAGATTCAAAGGAAGACAACAAGAAAATCTAAGAAGTTATGGAAACCTCGTAAGGACAACGAATTTTAGGGAATCGAGGAACGCATGAAAGGCTAAGTTGGCAGACCCTTGGGTTTCCAAATTAACGAGGCAGTTACTTTTTTGGAAGGTAGTTGGGCACAAAAAAACAAGGAACCCCAACTCTATCCTCACAATTTTGTTAAGTCTTGGGAGCCTAGGTCTTATCAAAAAAACCTCTGAGCATAGTTACATGAACCTATGCTAGTTTGAGCTTGGGGCAAGAGCTATTGAAAGGCAGTACCTATGTGAGCCTTTGTGGTGCTCGAGGCTCAGTGGCCACTATAGGAGATTCCAACTCTGCAGGAGTGGAGCGTGGAAACTAATCCTCTTGATGACCTTAAAGAATTCTTGAGAGTCGACACTATTCTCCAAAGCAGAGACAGCAGAAAGGAGCTCTCTAAGGTAAAGCCTCTTGATAGGTTTCTAAGCCTACAACCCTCTAGGTGAGTCTACATCAAGAAAGACCAAACCCTCATACGTAAGACCTCAAGCTGGGCATATATTTAGCTCGCCAGCTATTCCAAACTCACTTGCTTGAAGGAGATCTAATGGACCCCTTGAAGCAAGGGGAACAAGGGGAAGATAAAGCAAAGCACAGTAACTCAGCAACAGTGAAAATTTACTTCAAACATTGGACATTGGTATCAATATTACATTTCAAAACAGAAGCTCTGGCCTTACATAAAAAATATTACATTTTAAAACAGAAGTTCTGGCCTTACATCAAAAAAAAAAATATAATAATATATATATATATATATATAGTAATCTGCATAAAAGAAAGGGATCCAAAGACTCAGAAAGCAAGGAGGGAACCCTAGTATCTTCAAGGGCTATCTTCGGAATATAGGGGGATTTGGCGCTGGCCTCAAAGTTATTTGCTTCAGCCCCTTCCTCAGTTCGGATCTCGAAATTGAAATTAAGACCAAGATAAAGCTCCTCAGCTCTGTCCTAGAATGCCAACCATCCGGTGGCCCACTAAGTGGTGACATCGTCCGCGAGCTTAGCAATCAGATCGTCCTTCTTTTGAGCCACAACCCTCTGCACCTTAAGCTTATTCTGAAGAACGTCGCTTGTCTCTGCCAAGACATCATATTCTCTTTTCATAAACCTATAAGAGCTTAAGGCCTCGAGGCTCTCGTAACTGACCTTAATCCAGTCATCTGGTTTCACCCTAAGCTCCTCCTTTATCTTCCCCAGCTCCTCCTTTATTAGTTTGCCTTCACTTTCAATCATCTCTTTCTCGATCCCTAAGTCTTTGTTGAGGGAGGTCTGCCTGTCCAACTATGCATGCAAGTCCTAGACCTGGGCTCTAAGGTTGCTATTTTCAAAAGACAACTTAGCAACCTTGAGCTCAAAGGCCTTGGAAGCTTTGGCAAAGCCTTCTAAAACTTGGATCCTTTTCAACAAACCACTTACATGAATGGCCATCTAAGAACAAAACACAATCCCCAAAAAGGTTAGAGTTAGCATGAGGAGATGAAGCAAGCTAAAAAAGAAAGTTGAGAGGCCAGAGACTTACAGAAGTAGCGTCGAACAGGGCAAAAGAAATGGAAGATCCTAGGGGCATACTTGCAGCCCTCTAAATATTAGATTCTGGAAATATGGAGGCAATGGCTTCTATTGTACGCTTGAAGTTATCAATTAATGAGCCCCCACCTATCTCACCACTGAGAAGTTTCCCTTTCTCGCTCTTAGAAACCTTGGGGAGTTTTAGAGAGGGCCTCTCAGTGGGGTAAGGAAGAACTGATCCAGGTAGAATTTGGGAGACTATCTCTAAAGCTCACTCAACCTCTGCCGAGGAGGGAGAGATCAGAACTGTGCCTTATTTAGAGGTCCCCTTGGAAGTAGGTAGCCCAGTGTCTTGTGAAAGAGAGGTCTGGACAACCTTCAAGGAGCTCAAAGGAGGTGGGGAGTTCACCTGAGGTAGTTGGGGAGAAAAAGGAGGAGCCTCCAACCTGGGAACCTTGGCCAGGGAGGCTGAATCATTCCCGGATCCAACCTCATTCTTACGTTTGCTCCCATTCCTGGTTTTCCTTAACAAGGCCACTTTGGCCATGCGATCCTTTGGTTTGGGCTCCATTGATGAGGGACTTGAGAATTGAGGAAAAATAGATTAGAAGAAGAGGTCAAAGTATGAGGGTAGGAGATGGTAAGAATTGAGAACAAAATGTCACCTAACACTCCCTCAGCTCCAACAATAAAAAGGGAACAGGAGTTTCAATCCTCACCTTTCGAGGGCTGAAGCCCAGTTTAATGAGTTCAGAATGTTCAGTCAGAGTGGAATACCTTTCCAATCTCCAATCCCTAAAGGTAAGTAGAACTCTCCTATCCTCAGCTCCTAGCTCAAGGCGAACACCTAGAACAACCAAAGAAACGAACTTAACATCTAACAATAAAGATAAGGGAGACCTTTCTCAGAATTTCAGACTTACCCAGGTTGTCTAGACCTGCCCAGGAGCTTGGAACTAGAAGGGAGTCAGTGGCATCGCTGGGGTTAAATTCCCATGCTTTTCCTGACACAAAAAAGAATTGCTTCTTCCAGTTCTTATGAGAGCTGGGTAGGTCTATAATCAAGGTTGGGATTTTCACCCATTTGGAAATATACAAAAAACTATTAGGATTAAACTTGACATTGAAAATTTTCATGAGCAGAGGAATGGAAGGGGTGTCACGCTAGTTTTTCTTGAAAAAGACCATAAGACCCACCAAGACTCCCCAAAAGTTAGGAGAGATCTGAGTAGGGCAAAAGTTAAAATGTTGGAGGACAGATTTGATGAAGGGATGCACGAGAAACATAAGCCCGTTCTCGAAAGAGGCTACAAAGAAACAGGTCATCTCAGGGACCACAGAGTTATATCAGGTAAACTCGTCTGGGCACTAAAATTGCACATCCTAGGAAAAACTGAAATGAGTAGCTAAGACTTTCATCTAAGAAAGAGAGACCTCACTGGCACCAATAACCTCGGTAGGTCTTGATACATCTCCTACACTCTCAGCGTTGCCTGAGACCCCTATGCCACTCACCTTGGCCTTACCTTTGCTGGGGGTCTTTTTGGCATGGGTGAGTACGAAGAGGGAGGCCCAATATTTTCCTCTATGTCAATAGAATCGACACTAGGAAAGCTATCAATCTCCTCTCCCATGTCACCCAAATCAGAATCCTCTACCTCAGGAGATCTGTTCCCCATAAGGGAAATAGATGAGTCTATGGCCTTGGAAAGAAAGACATAGTTGAGCAAGAGTAGGGGAGTTGAAAAGACCTATAAAGAGGAGGAATCTCTGAGAAACACTCCCTGAGGGTCAAGGGGTCAACACAACAACTCCCAATAAGAAACATTCTAGCTATAGAGTAAGGGTCGAGGAAGAAAGGAAGACAAGACAAGGAATAACCCCGATTCCTAAAATAGTAGAATCAAAAAGTCCAAAAATATAGCAACCACCTCGGATTTGAGGATCAAGAACAAAGAAACAAATGAGGGCTAAGAAACGTACTTAGTCAGAGATGACAAATCAAGACCTCAACGCGAAATTAGTAGGCAAGTCTCGCGAAGCCTTCGAAATACAATCTAGAGGGGAGGAGTTTTTAGCAAAACCCAATGGTTACTCGTAAGAAAGGGAAACAAGGGGTGCAGAAAGACAGGAAATCAAAGGCCAAAGGAAGAAGATGAACAGGAGTTTTGGCAGTTTTTATTGCCATGTAAAAGCTTGAAAGACGTGGGCTATAGCATGCGTGAGAAACGAGCAAAGGAATGATTGCTAAAATCGTCAAAAAGCAACTTCCACATGCGAATCAACGTTAACTCTGGGTCAGCCCTTGGTCAAAGCCACTTTGATCAGGGGCTGGGGGAAACTGATGATACCCAGAGGAAATTCCAAGAGTGTGCTCAGGTGGGGAGCTTAGCGAGTCAGCTCTGTAAGGCTCCTATGGCCAGACCTCGAGCTCCCCTCAAAGAAATTAGCAGGGAAATCAAGGAGGAGACAGTTGGTGCTCCCAAGAAAGCAGAAGACTATAATCGAGGCATAAGACTCTCAATCAATCAAGATCCTCTCCAAAAATCTAGGGAGATCCCATGAATGAAGGGAAAATATCTCCTTGTAGATCCTTAGAAATAGGAACATGGCTATAAATTCTATAAAAAGCCTCCAATGTAAAAAAAAAAGTCGGAGTGTTATCAAAGATATTCTGTAAATCACAATCGACATTAATACAGACCCAAGGAATAAGAGACACCATTATAGAGTAGATTAGCCAAGCTCCTGAGTTCGGTGAACCACTATACTTTCATTGTGCAAATCACCTCAGTCTTCTAATCCTTGAGCACCTCGATTCTGATCGATTGGTGCAGCTCATGCATTCTGTTCAAGTGACATAATTATCACCATCATAAGCTTAGTTTTAATATTTAATGTTTGAGTTCCAATATAAAATGAATCTATTGAATTTGTGCAAATCAGATAGGTTTTTTTGGTTCATAAAAAGTGACTGGTTTAGGTCAATTTAAACGGTTCTCAAGTGGACCATTTCTTGGACCGATCCAATTAAAGGACTGCCCCAGCTCAGGCACTAGTTCACCGGTTTTGCGGGTTGACCCCGTTGGGTCGGGTAGGGTTTTAAACACTGATAAAATCCTAAAATTCAAAACCCCAACCCCAAATAGTGAATTTCACTAGACAATAAGTTTTAACCGTCACCACCAAATTCAACGACAAATAAGAAGAGTTAAAAACAAAAATTATACCTCAGTAATTCACCAATCATCCAATGTCCCTGCACCACCCTGAATACCAAAGCAAATGGATAAGAGTTACGATTCATGAAATTGCTTGATTGAAACCCAAAAGTTCTAGTAGTATTCTCTACCCTAATGTAATCAAAGAAATCTCTACTGACAAGGTGGCTTCTGAAGACTACAAGTAAGCCTTCAGCGTGCTTCTTGCCACTTGATTGAAAGATTGTACCAGAAAGCTCCTGAAACCAAGATTGAAAGAATAACAACAAAGAACTTAATGAGCTGAAATGAATGTATATTCCTCCTAAAAATCAAATATAACCATTAGTTTGTAGAATATTTTACTCAATTTTGTTACAAGCAACAAGAAGAGGAAGTGTTTGATGTTCACTATGCTAGGATAAATACACGCTAAGGATCACCACCCTGTACTGATAGAGATGATGGTGGAGAAGCCTTGGTGAACCTGCAAAACAAAAGAAAACCTAGGTGAACTGATGGGCGAAAACAGCCAAAGGAACTTTGATACTTAATTCAATAAGTGAGTCAAAGAAAAGTGTAGAGTAATTGAGCTGGTTTTCCCCCATACCTAATACCATTATTTATAGTGATATAGGAAGTGATGTTCCAAGTAGCCTTGAACTCTAGGTTTTGAGATGATAGACCTCATCACCAATCCCCTAAATGTTCGAGGTAGAATCATACTAGGACATTGAATCCTGGCTTGTAGGAAGAGATCTACTCGCCGGGAGGCTTTGTTTATCAATATTCAATTGATACTCGGAGTCAAGTTTTTCTAGGACTCTAGGTCTTGAGTCAATCTTAGGCAAGTAACAAGCTGAGCACCGAGCAAGAGTGGCACCTAGGGTGAGGGGCATGGTAGCACCAGGCACAGGGCTTCAGGCAACATCGAAGGCTGGATAGGTGATGCCAGTTGGGCAGCTAGCTGGGTTGCTGACTGGGCGATGCCTTGGGTGCTGCTGGTGAGCCTGGGGAATTGTTGATGAACCTTGGGCTCTGTTGGGAGAAGAGAGAAATTGAATGAGGTATAAATCGGGCTTTCTTTTTCAAGTGAACTAGATCTATAAATTCCCTTCCCCTTCTTTCATCCTTTAATTGTCTTTAAGCTCTACTGGGGAAGAGAGAAATTGAAGAGCCTTGCTTCAAGAAGAGAAAATTCCTAGAGCTTTGAAGAGCTTTGCTAGGAGAAAAGAGAAGTCCTGGAGCTTTAAAGAGCCGCCACCTAGCTAGAAATTTCCTTTTTTGCGGTAATTTTTGAAAAATTTTCTATAGGCCCAAAGTATTACCTCTTAAGTAAAAGAAACCTATGCTTCATTGTTTAGCTTCTTTAGCCTAGGGCTATGAGCATGAGTTCATTATAGTGAGAGGCGATTGAGAGTTTAGCCTTGACACCACTGATGACTGTTCTTGCCCCCGCATTATTGGAGAGCTAGGTTGGTAATTTAAGCTTCTTGTTGCTTCTATATATTGCCCGATCTCTTGTTGCTTTCTTAGAGTTACTTTTTTGTGTGCCTGCTTAGCTACACTTGACATCGTAGGATAAGGAGGCATAATAACAGTAAAGTTGTTAAGTCCTTATACACCTCCTTGAAAGGTTTTTTGCACAGAGCTTTTGGAAGGTCCACACCATTGTTTTTTGAATTTTTCTTGGTGTATACCTCCTTTACTTCCCTACCCCCTGGCATCACAGCTTGCAAAGCGAACAAGTACTTTAAATCAAGGCTCTTTCATGTAACTGTGTCAAGGAGAGGCTTAGGAGAAAGAGGCTTGGACTTGACATGAATGTTGAGGGATGTTGGATTCACAAGAGGTGAATAGTGAGCACATTAGTGGGCCTTTAGAAGGAACAGATATTAGGGACGTTGCCAACTATCTGGGTTGATTCTATCTATCAATAGTCCCTATAGGTAAGTTTTTTGTTTTTTGTTTTTTTTGCTTTTCTTAAGTCATTGAATTGTAAATGTGGAGGTTGGCTTTACGACGTGCAACCGTGGAGATTGGCTTAAGGGATGCAACCGTAGATTTGGCTTTTGGAGGTGAAACCGGAGGTTAGCTTTAGGAATGCAATCGTGGAGGTTGGCTTTACAAGGTGCAATCGTGGAGCTTGGCTTTAAGAGTGCTCAAAGTTGTAAAGAACAAGCTTCTCTTTATCGATAATCTAGAAAGAATTTCATTGTATACTTATTGTAATGATAAGATATTACTACCTAGAAGTAAAATTTTCTAAGGTTGATGATGTTCTAAGGTTGGCGAACTGGTTTGTCATCAAGCTCCTCCAACTTATAGGTTTATGTTCCTGCTCGTGTTACAACCCTATAAGTGTTCTCCCAGTTATTGCCCAGCTTACCATCTGTAGGGTCTTAGTATGAGTGAGAACCTTACAAAAAACTAGGTCATCAGGAGGGACGCTCTTTTTTTTCTTTGACCTTCTTATTGTAGGAT
>CAUOFW020002407.1:0-49665 GCA_963454935.2 Ilex paraguariensis
GACAACCTCAAATCCACATAAGTACCTATAAAAAAATAAAAAATAAAATCTAATAATCGCCAATCATATGGCATGTCTTAAAAATTCATACATGCTTTAAATTTTTTTTCTTTATCTGAACATAAACCCATAAAAACAAAACTTTAAGACAACAAAATCAATAATCTAAAATCAACATTCCAAAACCAACCATCAACATCCTATAGCCAAACATACCACATGCCACATTTTTTTAAACTACTTTGTCATGTCTAGTTCAATTAAAAAATATATCTTTTTTATGTAGGGTTCACTTTTTGCAAATTTGTTTTCAATTTTTTTTCCTTTGTTTGGAGTTAATCAAAAATGAGTGATTGTTCACATTTCTATATGTAATGTATATAATTTATTACAAGAAAGACTAGTTTTTGCATTGGCAAGTTATCGACACAAATAGTTGGCTCGTCGACGCAAAAAGTTTTGTGTCCACAATTGCACTATTTGAGTCAACAAAGGGTTTTGGTTGACAACTGGTTTTTGTCCTAGGTACTTTTAGCTGTTTGTTGTTGTTTTTTTTTTAATGTAGTTTGATGTATCTTTGTTTCTTGAGAGACAAAAAAAAAAAAAATCATCTACGGGTCAACAAAAGTAAGAGACTCAAAAAGGCCATGCAAAAAATTAAAAACTATTAGTGTTGAGCTAAAAATCCGAGGCCAAATATTTCCTTAAGATTTTTTTTTTTTGTCATTATTTTGAACTATTACGAGGGAGGGGACGGTGAAGTTTGAACCCGCAATCAACCGGTCCAATGACGGGCTGCGGGTCCACCACTGATCCTCTTTCCATAAGATGTTCAAATGCCCCATAATTGCATTGGATGACTCAGTTAACAGTTTATACACAGATTTGTAGACATATTTGAGTTACTACTACAGCATATGCATCTATTCACTTTAATCAGAACAGCTTGCTTGCAAACTCTTCGCCCATCTCTCCTTTTCTTGCTGATGAGGCTGCAAGTTCCCTTAGCTCTGAGAGGCTCCTCCCCAACTGCAAAGCCACCTTCATTTCAAACAATTCCCCATTCTCTCTCCTACCCAATTCACTTTCGTTTAGATTTGACTCTATAGACTCCTCCATGAGCTTTAAGAAACCAGCATTGCTTCTGTACATCTCAAACACCATCCCCACTTGCCCTCCATGCTCAACTGTGTTCACTATGCTAGCCAAAGCTCCGGCAACAACTCCAAGCCCAGCGGCCCAAGAACCATGAAAAGGAGATCCTATAAAAGCAGTCCCAACTGCTGCTAGACCTGTTAGTAATGGACCAGTTATGGCCAGTATTTGGTTCAGTTTCAAGGCTTTTCCACCCAACCTCAAATAGTCTGCTTTGTCTTTCCTCTTCAAAACCCCAACTACTTCTCTCATTTCCTCTTCCAATCCTCTATTCCAACCGTTGCAATCAAGTTTAACTCCTAACTCTTTCGAATTAGCCGTTCTTCGTCGTGGTTGAGGCCACCACACTGCAGGCTCCACCATAGATGGAAATCTTTCGAGCATAACGCCAAGCAGAGGAAGAGGGTAGGCCCTGTCAACAGCTAAAACTTTCTCCATTGCTTCGTTCACATCACTAACAGTAGGATTACCACAGGAAATAATTGTTTCAATTTCTCCATGAATCTGCTTAAGCAACCTTGCAGCGTTACGCTGTTCTTCAGCAAGTTGGGATGGTTGAATTTTGTTCATAATAATCAACATTCCAGTGGCTGTCAAGTACATTAGAGTCGAAGCCAGCTTGAGTGACAATATGGGGGACCTGAGTCCCCCGACTGCACTTGTAGCTGCAATTCCGGCAATGGTTGCAGCAGAGAGAGTGATTGTATTGATTGATGTTAAAAACAGGCAGTTCCAGTTATTTCTCTGTTCTCCAATGTTCCTGTGCATCTCCACTCTATCCGCAACGGCCTCCATTATCGCATATACTTTTTTGATCACCTTGGGTCAGAATCATTGGCTTCAGGTTCAGGCCTAGTGGTAGTAGTATTAATCTCAGCTGACGAAGTTGGAGTGTTCCTTATGGTTGTCACGGTAATGCTTCTCAGCTCCATTTCCTCCGCCAAACCACCAGTTGAGAGCTTTGGAATCGGGAGGTGGAGAGTACTCGTCTGGAGTCTTGGTGGTTTGATAGTAGCTGCAATGGTCCCTCTATGGCAACGAGAGGAAAGAGAACCAGAAGAAGCAAACAAAAGGCTTGAAGCTTGAAGTGCAGCCATGTCCACGTCTATAAATTGATGATCTTTCTTATCTCCTGATCGAGCTTGTGTAAGTAGATGTTGCCTGATAGGATTGATAGTAAAACAGTGTGTGGGAAGGAATAAGGGCCTTTCTCAACTCGAAAATTGGGTTGATTCTACGCCGGGTCGAGGGTTTGAAAACACTTCCCTGGTGTCGGATTAAAAAAACAAGCAAGAGATTGCCGGGTCTCCTTTGATCTTGGAACCAAAGTAGAAATCTTTTGAATGATGAAGGCTTTGAAGAGAGTGTAAGTTGTGTTGGAGGTCTTACATGATAGGATACACATATATATAGGAGGAAGGTGGCATAGAAAAGTTTGAAAAATTCCGTGGCTTAGACTATTTCCTTTTTTTTGTTGTGTGCGCACCTCGATTAATCTCTTTTTGCTCTGGTTAAAAATAGACTATACACGCCAAAATTTGAAGTATTCATTAGGAATAAATTCTTTATGGTCTAGTTTAAGGGATTGTCAAAATTCAAACTTAGAACGTCTAAATTTAAAATTTGTCCCTATTATCACTTGAGCTAGCTTACGGATAATATTATTTCTAACTTGTTTTTTAAGTTGTGATATCTTGTTCGTCGCTTTGGCTGCCTCACGGTCTTAACCGGGTCTTATAAGCTAAATTGACTTTCAACACAAAGCACCAAGTAAAATTTTGAAGCAGACAACGAGGCAGCGGATGGTTTATTTATTAAATCACTAGTCCTATTAACAGTTAGCACTATTTAAATCTAATTTGTTGATTTATTCTATCATAATCATTAGAGATTATAATGAATTTCAGTTTGGGCTGTCCATTCGAAGTCCAAAATACCCGATGGACACCCTGACTACATAACAACCTAAGTGGCCCATTCGCAGCGTATCCATTTTGTCATAAGAGTGGGCATCAACTCAAGGAAGGAAGTCAAATGATTTCCAGATTAGTATATTCATGTTCGGTCATCTCACGCTCGGTGGAGTAAACTAGTTCGAAAACTAGGAACTCAGTAAAAGATAGATCCCAAGCTACTCCCATCACGCCATGTAACGAACAAATATTCCTTGGTAAAAGGAATATGTGTACACGTACCATTTTGAAGATTGTAGGCACAACGTGCGTTAGGATGATATACATCGTTACAAGATATAGGAAGAAGGGATCACAGAATCAGCCAAGAAAAAAAAATTTCACAAAAAACCTTAAATGACCACATATATAAATAGAAGATGAAAGAACTATATAAAGGGTCCTAGGATACTATTCTCAACAACCTTCGTAAGAAAAAGGTTGTCTAACATGCAGTAACCACTTTTTTCTTCGAGCAATACAAATTTTAAAGGACAAAATCCTCTATTACAGTAGACATAGTCTTAGAATTTTGGTTAAGGTGAACTACTTTTATTAACTTCCTTGTTAGTTTAAACATTCACGAAGTCCCACAGGGCCATACACAATCACTGTTCTGCGATTGAATATAGTAATTTTGAGCGCTATCAATTAGATTGATAGCTAATTTCGAAAAATACTTTACCTCGATATAAATATTATATTGACTATGAGTAATTAGCTTAACAAATAAAGTTCAAATGACATTGTTATTAAATTCACTTCATATAGTAATCAATAAGAGAATTAGTTTAGTACATTATTGGTTTAACCGTTGGATCAACTAGCCCGTACAATTAAAAGTATTGGAGTTAACAAATAAAAAGTAAATTATAAAAGTTACAATTTTATATTTAAGTGCATCAAATAACAACACCTATAAAAAGTATTGAACATTTCAATAATGCTTCAAATATAATTTATAAAGATAAACTTTTAACAGTAATGCTAGACTGACTCAAATTTGGAGCCCAAACGAAATGACAGTTGATTTGGACTTGTTTGATTTGTGTTATGTTATTTGAACTTCAATAAAAATTTGATCAGTGTAACATTACTCAACTTTTAAATCTTTCATTTATTTTTTTTTTCACTGTGCAAAAGGGTTTCTCCACTGGGTCAACGGTCGGTGGTTCATTTTAGCTGGCGAGATTATTCGAGTGTTAAAAAAAGGGTCTAAATGTTAGTAATTGAACCCCATTCGATTAACTCCCCAAATTGGGTCGGATTTAATAATGCTAGACTGCTAGTCATTGGGTTGGGTTGACTTGACTTGACTCCCTGAACTGGGTCAAATTTAATAACGCTGATATTAACTAATAACTACTCGTTACCACCGATGCATTTAATATGTAAAATTAGAGTTTCGCAATGATAGTTTTATTAATTATAGTCTGTGGTCATTAAAATTCATTCCCGTTACCAAATAAGTAGTTTATCCCACGAAACATAGAGTTGGTAATAATGGGCAGTGACCCAAATTCAGCTGGACAAACAAACTCAATCCCTTCTCTCTTCTTCTCCTGATCCTGCTTATATCATGTTTTAAAGTCCATGGGTGTATATTACCCAAATTCAGTTGGAAATTGTATATTATCCGACGGTCTTAAATAAATTTATCCAACAGTTACCAATATCTCTCTTAAAATTATTCACATTACACATACCTTCAGACATGAGTTACCCCTAGTAATCTCATATATTAAAAAATCGTTTATAATTTGATAAAAACAAGTATAAACATTGAAATGAAATATGCATTCCCACCCCGACACTTGATTGCTGAAATGAGATAGGTGTTGTTATAACTTTTTAGAGGCAAGGGATCTCAATGTCATATCTAAAACCACTAGGTATATATCATGGGATGCCTTTGAAATTTACCCAAAACATAAGGTTACTCTTAATTTCATTTCGTTTACCAAGTCCATTTTCACCAATATGGAATAAAACATAGTGAGAAATAAAGTACAATCGGTTTTTTTTATCATTTTTTTTTAAATTTTTGACAAGGATTGATCTCGTGCCGTCCTAGTTGGGAATTTTGGAATGACCAACTAAGTTTGACCTAATTAGTTTGCAACGGTCTCATATGTTGTGGACTTTTGCATAGATTTGTGAAAATTAAAAAAAAAAAGTAGATAATTTTCCTAGTGCCTTTTCTTGGCAATGGTAAGTCTTATGTTGCAGTTGCACATTTTTATGGGGCATAAGGGATGAGCAGTGAGCTTAGCATTTGAATCAATCAACAAATAGATTTGTTCAATGCCTACACAATTACTTAATCTGCATACTTAGTGAAAATTCTGCAAGAGTCTTCAACTTTGATTTGAAATCTTTAGGTCTCATAAACTGAAATTCGATCGGCGATTGAATATCAAAATTTTTACATTTTAAGGTGTTGAAGAATGTTTCGAAATATTTTGTAATGTTTTGGTACATTTTCGAACAATAATTTTGAAACAAATTCTTAATTTTTTTTTTTGACATTTTGTTGTAATATTTTTGAAACATTTTCATTTTTATGATCACCAAAACTATGCACCGAAACCAACCATCAGTTGGGGATTTTTGACATATTGGAGCATCCTCCAATATTTTAAGAGCAATGCTACATGGACTTAAAAAATAAACTTAAAAATTAGATTTGATAATCTCAACCATTGATTTCACTGTGGGTCTCAGCATTTATTGAGACCCACTACCTATTCAATGATTGAGATTATCAAGTCTAATTTTTAAGTCCATATAACATTACTCAAATTTTAAACATTCTTATTTTACTACGGGGTTTGTGAGACCTAAGAATTTGAAATGAAAAGTTAGACCCAAAAAAAGATTTGAAATGGAAAGTTAGACAAGAATGGGTCAGAGAATGGACCGGGTCAACCCAATCACCTGGTCAATGTTTTGAAGCACCCTACTCTATCCCTCTTCTGTCATTAGATTTTGTTGCTATAAACAACTTCCCACTCCACGTGACTTGACCCAGTGAACTCTCATCCTTAAACCCTTCAATTTTCTCCTGCTCACAACAGAAATCAAAGAGAAAAAAAAAAAAGACAAACTAAAAACCAAAATACAAGCCCAACAATGTATGAACCATGTAGTTCACATTAGGAATATCAATTTTATTCATTATCATGAACTCGACATATCATAAACGTGAAAATACATAATCTATTAATATCAATAATAAACGCGAAAGACAAGCGTTTACAATTGAATAACTCATTTATCATTTAGAATATGAAATTCTTCTTCTAGAGGGAGAGGGAGAGGGAGAGGGAGAGGGTGGAAAGGAGGCTTGAACCCTTAACCGCAAGAAGGCAAAACCTTCACAAGATAACAAGTATCATAGAATATGAAATTCAAACTACATATGTTTACATAGTTTGACAAAGTTGCAGTATATACTTACCAATAAAAAAACAGACAAATTTTAGTATATATTCATAGGAACATCTATTCTTTATTTGGAAATATTTTTGATCCTAAATGATTTTGGACCCTCAGATTAGTGGGTTCTGTTAAAAATAATTAACGAAACTCATTGATGCAAGGGTGTCCAAACTTATTTGGAATCCTTAGCATTACTCTTCTTTATTATATTAGAATCTCAATAGAATTAAAATTTATGTACTTGATAGATAAAAGATTCTAACCCTAGTATATTAGCCAACAAGTTTTGATAATTGACATGGTCTAATAACGCTATTATAATTATAATTGTACAACTTTTTCAGCAAATCATATCACCTTCTACACGACACGGTATCAACTCAATTCTTTAAGTTCCAATAAAATTGACTACCCACCTAAACATTTGTGTAGTAATTAAGTTGAATATTCTAGATGCCGGTTGTAATCAAGCAAAGAATGGTCTGGTCTGGATCGGCAGTTTTGATCAGCCGAACAATTTGACTTTTGATGTAATTTATTACTACTCTCACAGAAATCAGCGTTTTAATACTGGGTAAAATAGATTTTTAGTTTGTAAAGCATGTGTTTAGTGTCTATTTGGTCATTAATATTTCTAATTTACGTCTACGTGTTCTAATTTCAATTCAAATGTCGGTCGAAAAATTGTAACGGTTCTGGTCACACATCAATCAAGTGATTCCTAATTTTGTGTTTATTTGGTTTCTAAAATTTCTAATTTGTGTCTATTTGGTCTCTAAAATGCTTAATTTGTTTCTATTTGGTCCCCAACGTCAAATAACTTCATTAATCCACACCAACATCTCACTTCCATCTCCCGTACCTATCTTTTTCGTATTTTCTCTCTGTTCACTTTAATTTTAAATCACGTAATTAAAAAATTTATTATTTTAAAATATAAATATTATATAATTAATGTTCGATTTTTAATATCGCAGAGCTTACCTGAGTTCGAGTTCTATAAACTCCTCTCACATAAATGATCGATTCATCTTTTCTAAGGTGTCTATGGGCCGGGTTGGGCTAGGCCCGTGAAATTTTTTTCGGCCCGAACTTAGGTAGTGCAAGTCCAAACCCTTACTCAAATGAGTTATCGGGTGGCCAGGTCGAGCTTTGGGTAGGGGTAGGCTACTCGTGAGCTTATTAGGCGGGCTTGCTTGCGGGCTTTTTTATATACATATTTAATTAAAAATAATGAATATTTTTGTAATTTAATATTTGTGTAAATTATATTTTTGAATCAAAAGTAAAATTAAAATGGATAAAAATAAAATAATGAACTACATCCAATAGAATAAATAAATCTTAACTATGTTGACACCTACTAACTTATCTATCATTTGAATTATTCTATCATTTAAAACTAATATATGCTTAATACTTAGAAAAGAAAATAATACATTATTTATAAAATCTAAACTTTTAAGAATTCAAATTTCGATATTGAAAGATTTATTTCAAAATTTCAAATTTAATAGTTTAAAATTATAATTTTTTTTCAAAGGAAGATTGGGGGTGAGCTAGGCTTGACGGGGCAGGCTCTTGGGCCGGGCTTCAGGCCAGATAATGGGTTTGGGGGCAAATCCAAGTACTCTTTTTAAGAATATTGGGCTCAGACGGGCCAACCATCGGACTTCTAGCTTATTTTTTTGGGCCAGGTAACAGTACCCAGGATAACCCAGTCCATGGACACCCCTAATCTTTCCCCTGTAGAAAAACAAAACCAAAAGCAAATCCAACACACGCCAAAGTCTTCTTAACTATCTCATCTCCTTCAAACATGTCTATTTCTCTTTCTCATTTATCAAGATTACTTCAAAATCTTGACGTATTTATATGTACATTCAATTTCTTAGCTTCACCGAAGTGTGTGTGAGTGTGCATGTGTGCGTAATGTGGGTGTATATATATTGTGTTTTTCTGTTTAATCTTCCCTCCAAGTCGTCTCAAGAATCTCATCACCTTCAAAAGGGTCTAATCTCTTTCTTATTTATGCAGATTTCTTCAAAATCTAATGTATTTCTACGCACATTCAATGTGTTCTGATTTATTAATCGAATTACTGAGATCTTCAATTTCATAGCTTAATGAACATATGTGTGTATGTCTGTACATGTAATGTGTTTTGCTATTTAATGTTCAAATTTGTTAGGAAAAGAGCTAACTTTAGGAATGATGTGGGCAATTATACGGCAGTAAATCGCCTCTGGTGGCTCCTATGCTTCGGAAGTATTATGAACTACATATGCATATGCATACTTTGTGATTAATATAGTTGTATCTTTTGGTTGGCTGATATTTTAAATTTATGCTGACATTTAAGCGTCAGTGCTATTTTTTTTTTTATTTCCCTCAATTCTGATCAATGTGTGCTCTGGTTACCACTGTGAATGAGGTAGTTTTCTATATACATTTATCGTATGTACAGATATAAAACAAAATGTCCCAAGTACATAAATGGCAGCAGCATCCAAACCCCACAGGTCTATCCTTTCACAACAATGACAGTTAGGGAGTTTTTCAAGAGGAAAGGGCAAAGGCAGCGGAGGGCAAAGGCAATGGAAAACATCGTGTTGAGATAACAATCAGAAGAGCTTGCATGATCAAAGACTCAAAGTTGATACAGCCTTTTAGGAAGAGCTTATGGTGTGTTGGAGGAGCTAAATATCACTAGAAGCTTAGGTATATAGTCTCTAAGAAAGTTCAGCTAACACCACACACCTAGATAGAAGTTCTAGCCAACATTTTCAGGTTAGAGGACTGCAATGTCAGTGTCATGTTAGAAGTGATCAATGCAAAATCTTTCAATCAATCCTTCAAGAAAGGATTCGGCAAGCCAACTCAATGGTGTAAGAGTGAGTAATGCTTAAAGACAGTCAAAAGAAGTAATGGAAAAGCGCCATGAGTAGCTCTGACTAAGGCAATTCTAAAAGACAATTCTCCTATCTCGTGTCTTTTGCAAGAGCCCCTTCGTCAGCACAAGATCACAAGTAGTGCAAAATTAAGTAGGTGAAACCAAACAAAAATCATATTACCAACTAATTACAAATAACGTGACATGCTGGAAAGTTGTAATCAATGTCTGTGAATGAATTCATGATTAGTAGCAGGATCCAAGTAGTGAGACAAGGCTTTTTGAATGGTTGAAATGAGTGAATGAAACAATGTATATTATGGCAAAGTAGTCTTTCTATCAAGCATCAACTGAGTACTCGTACATAAAACTTATAAAGGCATCAAAACCTAGTTGATTTTTAAAAGAGGCAAACTAGCAAAACTGAACTTCACATGTCTCTGAACCAAAAGAAAACTTGATAATTTTCTCAAGAAATGGCTTCTCTTTACCATATAAAAAAGAAGAAAGGTCAATTGTCATCTTACTCAACACTTTTGAGTTCTTCAGCAAATACCTTACTAGCAGCAGGGTCATCATTCTTTCCCTTGAATTCACCAACTTAGATTACTTTCAAATGTGATAACAAACAACTAGGCACTACCTGTGACTGCATCCAATAAAACTCCTTATTGAAGTAATTTTCGTCACTCGAGCCATGATCTTCTTCCACTTCCAAAGGATTATGTCCTTTTCTGGCCCCCTAGAACAAAAGAAAACACTAGTTAAAAGGTCGCAAATTAAGAATTATTCTACTACAGATTGTGTCCAATTCTATGCTCACCACCACACACACATCCAAAAATTCCAGTTTAGGCATTCTTTGAAGTGCTTCTGGCAGCTTCGACAAATCATCACAACTCAACAACACCAAATGAGTCACATGGCAAAAGGTAAAAACTCTGAAGAACTCAGGTACCCAATCGGCCTCCCCAAAAAAGTCTGGCCCAACATCAATTTCTGCACTGGTTAGAGAAGATGGTTCATCCTTTATCAAGTAACATGCCTCACAACCATCTTCAATATCAAGGTACTCAAGAATAGGTGCATCTATCAAAACCTTAACATTGTTAAGATATGGAGAATTTTTATCCTTATTCGCAAACAAAAACGTATGTAACTTCCTCAATTTAGGGGCACATATATCGATCAGTATTTCCATATCCTGATCTGAGAAGGAAAATACGCGCATACTCAAATTCTCTAACATGGGAAACCCAGAAAAAAACCTCTGATTTAGGCTATTGCCCAGATAAAAAAAAAACGACATTTTCAATGTACTAAGATTCGGAAGATAAACAGAGCTCGGAAAATCCGTAAAAAGTAGGTCATCGAGTTGTAATTCAACAAGTGACATGCAAGTAAATAGACTTGAAGGCAAGTTAAGAAACCCAACACCTATCAAACAAATGTCGACTATAAGCTGTTCAACATGCCGTTTAGTTACAGCACATATCCATGAATTAAGACGGTTCAAACTGAGAGACCCATGAAATCCCCACCATCCCCGCTTATGAGTGAGACTGAACTTTTGAATAGTCGGCGAATCGCGAAGGAGGAGTACTCTATCGACGAATTTCATGAACTTACGGAGACATCGGATTCTTTGAGTGAGAAGATGAGATTGGGGACAGAGGCCCAAAGATTCTCCCATCTTTTCGAAACAACACTGGTTCTCATAACGTATTTCATCTCCAGAAAGGAGAGAATGTGAAGAAGAATGGAGTCTGGTAAATTGTTGATGCTCCTTCCTTCTTCATCATCTCCAATTTTCTTACTTTTCTGTTGTTTTCCATTCGTTTCTCTCATTTTTTGCTCTAGAGCCAAACAGAGAGATCAAGCGAGAGGTTAGAGGTTAGGGCTTTGACTTGCGAACGAATAATGTTACTTGTATCTAAAAATTAGATATGTAACTTAAATCTACGATCTAAATTTGTATTTCAAATAAAGGGAATTATTGGATTAGTAGATCCCATTTAAAAAAATTGATAGAACCTACTTTTTTTTTATTATTATAATAAAAAATTAATTAATAATTTTGATTAAATATATTATTCTGATTAAAAAAATATAAATAATTATTAATTTATTATTACATTAATTTTATTTAAACGAATAATAAACAAGTTAACATATTTTAACTGAACAGGTCTAACTGTTTACCACCCACACTCGTTAAAAGGAGCTCTATCACGAACGTGGCTGATGTTATTATGGATAATCCCAGTCGATGGAACACCTCTAGCCCATCTAATGTAATCTCCAGTGAGGAATTGAATGCGATCTAGGTCATTCCACTATCAATAAGTGGGGGTGAAGATAGAAGAATTTGGTGGCCAAATAGTAAGGGTGTGTTTACCGTAAGATCTAGTTATAGACTAGGCAATAAACTTGCTCAAGATCCACAGGAAGCTAGCTCCTCCGTCTCTGTCCATTCTAGTCTTTGGAGATGTATTTGGAACATGATGGTTGTGCCCAAGGTTAAACACTTATGTTGGAAGGCATGTCACAATACCCTCGCCACACACGAAAACCCTTTCAGGAGGAAGTGTGCTTCATCCCCTCTTTGTCAGATTTGTCACTCAGCCCCTGAGACCATCAAGCATCTACTATTCGAGTGCAAATGGACCAAAAGAGTCTGGTTTGGTATGGAACTTAGTATACAATGGAAGGATTCTCCTTTTCTGTTGGTGGCCAATAGATCTTCTATGATTCTGCAGATGGTCAAGGATGCCCATGATAGACTCGATGTTTTGGGGAAGACTGCCACGGAGGGATGGGTAATTTGGAAGGCAAGGAACCAGTTTATTTTCAACAGGGAAGAGGTTAATGCCTTCACCACAGTCATCAGAGCCCAAGGGATGTGGAATGATCTTATTATGTCTACTAACGAGGAGGGGTTGAAGGAACAGGAGGAACCACAGGCGAGTGTGGCGAGGAGACAAGAAGCAGAGGTTGAGTTTCTTATTTGCTGCGATGGAGCCTTCAAACCAAGGACTGATAATGCTGCTTGTGGCATGGTGGCTTGGAAGGAGAGGGACTCTTTTGTGTTTGGCAGTTTAAAATCCTTCCCAGCACGTTCGAGTCTCCAGCTGAAGCTGAGGCTGTTAGACAAGCTTGCATTCTAGCAGAAGCTCAGCTGGCCACCAATGCAACAATTTTGAATAATTGTCTGAACATCATCAAGCTCAGCTCCAATGAAAATGTTTCCCCCGTGGGAAATCAATGCTATTGTTAGTGACATTAGACATTTTCTTAGATTACACAATCTTAACTTTTTACACAAGTCTAGAGCCTATAGCAAGGTTGTTCACTGGATGACAGCCGCTAAATTAAACAATTCACTCCCGTTGGATTGAATTGGCTCCCCCCCTAGCTTAAGGCTTTTCTTTTGACCGATTATAATCTCAATTTTCCTATTTAATGAAACGTGAATGATGTCTAGCTGTTCAAAAAAAAAAAAAAAAGACCTCAGTTAAACCTGTTTAACTCCATTGTCGATTTGTTTCGATTAATCATATGGTGTCGCATTTTGACAGACCTAGAAACAACATAAGTGGTGCTATTTTTATTTACAGTCGTGTATTATCTATTAGTATTGTTTATCTGGGTTCGTAAGTCATTGAGATAATTTGCACAATTCGATTCACAACACGAATGTATGGCATATTGCAATTCTATACACGTTAATGCATGCAATTAGATTTGCTGGAATTGATTTTTGTCTTCGGTAAATTGTTGAATTCCAACTTCAATTGTTTTTTCAAGAGAGAAGCAGAAATAGTTGTTTTGAGTATTTCAAATTTGAAAGAAACTAGTTGGAAGAAGCAACTAGCTGTATAACCTAAGAAATCCTTCCTAGCTTCCTCCCTAGCTTTGTTCTTTTTTAGTTCAACCGAAAAAGTGTTCGAACCAGCTTACACGTATCTCGACTAATCTCTTCTCTTACACGTATCTCGACTAATCTCTTCTCTTATCTGATCAAAGGTAAATCATCTACACTGAAACAAGGATATTTATGAACAATAAATCTTTCATTAACTAGCCTCAAGGAATTGACAAAATTCAAACTTACGTATAAATTTACCACTTGCCCCGACTTTGTTCTTGTGAATGTAATCTACTCATTGTGATGTACCAACTCAATATCTTGGTGCTAGATCAATAATTTTCTAAAACAAAGATGCGGCAAACCGTCTGTTTTTGCTATTTTTCTTCCCTGTGGCCATGCTTTTTTCAGACTTTTTTTCAGACGATTCCCCCACTTAAATCAGACGATTCTCCGCAAAAATTAGAAGGGTAAAGAAATGACAGAACATGCAGCAAAGATGTAATTAACTTAATGGACAAATGCATTATTAGTATATGGATCCAAGTAGAGAGACGAGGCTTTCTGAATGGTTGAGATGAATGATTCTAAGCTTTTACCATGTCAAAGCTACAAGTTTAGTACACTGGAGCACTAATAAGATGATATGCCAGTACGTGGAGCAATCCAAGTGAGTATTCCATATAAAGACCAAAGTGTATCCTATGAATGGAGAGACTTGTCATTCAGGACAAACAGTACAGTTATAATTAGACGCAATGGAGTAAAGACAAAACAAATCGAAAATTTACAAGTTTACTGAGAAAGTAATTCAATAAAGAAGATAAACTAGTTGTTCTTTCAAGTATCAATTAGATTATTCATACATAAGTCAAAAAGGCATCAAAACCAAGTTGATACGTATAAAAAAACAAATTAGGAAAATTGAACTTGACATGTCTTTGAACCCGTAGGAAATTTGAGAATTTTCTCATGAAATTTTTTCTTCTCGCCCGATAAATAACAGGGAAGACTAATTGTCATCTTACCCAACACTTTGGAGTTCTTCAGCAAATACTTCACCAGCTGCACATCATTCTTTCCCTCAAATGTATCAAATCTAACTACTCTCAAGTGTGTTACCAAGCAACTAGGCACTATCTCTGACTGCATCCAGTTGAACTCCCCACTCAAATCATCATCGTCACTCAAGTCAATATCTTCAACTTCCGAACGATCTTCCTTTCCTGTCCACTATTAGGAAAAGAAAAAAAAACAAGATTAAAAATATGCAAACTAAGAACTACGCTACTAGAGATGGTGTTCGCATCTATACTCACGTTACACACATCCAAGACTCAAGTATAGGCATTCTCTGAAGTGCTTCAGGCAACTTCAATAAATTATCATAACTCAACCCCAAATGCGTCAAATTGCGAAATGTAAACAGAGCATTACCGTCAACGCTGCCAAGAGCCTATATATAGAAATAAAAATATTAGTCAAACAAAGGTTCAAAATATGTAGGACAAAATATCAACAAGAACATTTACAAAGTTGATGCAAACTTACCCTCATAGTTGAACCAAATAACTCCATATGCTTAACCTGAGATACTCCTTTAAATGTCTCAAGCACACGACCGGCATCTAGGGAAAAGTCTGGCCCAACCTCAATCTGTGCTTTAACTAGAGAGGACGATTTGTTCTTTATCGAATACAGTGCATCACATATATCATCAATAAGAAGGTACTCCAGCATAGGTGAGTCTATCAAAACCTTGACATTATGGACATTGGGATAATAATCAGCCTTACCCGCAATCAAAAACATTCGAACTTCTCTCAATTTTGGGGCAAAGATATCAATTAATATATCCATATCCTCATCTGAAAACGAATGTACATGTATACTCAAATTCTCCAACCTGGGTAAGCCAGAAAAAAGTCTCTGATTTAGGCCATCTCCGAGACCAATCATAGAAAATTTTAGAGTCTTGAGATTTGGAAGATAAATAGAGCTCGGAAAATCTATAAAAACTTGGTCTGCGAGGCACAGTTCGACAAGCGATTTGCAAGTAAAGAGGCTTGAAGGAACGTTAAAAAGCTCATAATCTGCCAAATAAACATCGACTATAAGATGTTCGACATTACATTTGGTTACAGTACATACCCATGAATTGATATGGTTCAAATTGAAGGTCGCTCCCACCATTCCCGTCTATGAGCCAGGCTGAACTTTTGAATAGTTGTTGAATCGCGAAGAAGAAGCACTCTATCGACGAAATCCATGAACTTACGGAGAAGAGGTTCCGATCTTACATCAGATTTGGATAGAGAGAAAATGAGATTGGGGACAGAGGCCCAGAGATCCTTCCATCTCTTCGATACAACACTGGTTCTCATGACATATTTCATTTCCAGAAATGATAGAATGTGAAGAAGAAGAGAGTCTGGTAAACTGTTGATTCTGCTACCTTCTTGGTCAATTTCCATTTTGGTACTCTTCTCTTGTTTTCCTTCCGTTTCTCTCATGCGTTCTGCAGAACCAAACAGAGAGGTAAAGTGAGAGGAATTAGGCAGGCTGGTAGGGTTTTGTTTTGCGAATGTCGCCAAAAAAAAAAAAGAGTATCATGTCAAGAGTTTGGATCCGAGTGCTACTTGAATTGACCCGATTGGGATTTGTTTTGCCCCAAAAACACCAAAATACTGTGGACGAGACGTAATTTATTGCAATCACTAAATTAATTATAAATTTTAAAGTTTAATGATACCCACTTTTAATTTAATAACAATAATTAATTAGATCTTCAGATTAAGTTTAAATACTATTTTCCAATACGAAAATACAAAAAATAATATTTTTCTTTTGAGTTGTTAATTGCTGGTGCTATTTTAATTCAAGTTATGCTGTGTCAAATTTTGATTAATCTATGCCCACTCATTAATAGTCAGTGTATAGTCTATTACTATAGTGTCCAATTGATGTTATGTATACCGTACGTTTATCTAAATTTATGTCATATTTAATCAAGCTTATGTCAATTCATTTATTATGCGAGCCTGACAGATTTGCCCATGTATCACTTGAAGAGTTCAAATGAAGACTAAATTTAAACACGTCGATTTCATGTCGTTTATAACGAGTTTGATCTTGCACAATACAATTTTGTGTATCGTCGATTTCCGTGCTAAGATGGCTTGTATTTGTAGTATTTCGTGGGTAGAAACCACATTTCTGTGACAGCTCCGTCATACGACTTTCAGCGAATCACACTATGAACTTTGGTGCAGGTGGGCATTCCTGTTCCATCTAAGACCAAAGTGTATCATACAAATGGAGAGACTTAACATTCCAGACAACAGTACAACTATATTGAGAACCAAATGGATTAAAAACCAACCAAATCAAAAATCTAGAGTAATATTGAGAGAGGAAGTAAATAAACAAGATAAACTAGTTGTTCTTTCAAGCATCAACTGAGTATTCATACATAAAGTCAAAAAAGCATCAAAACCTAGTTGATATCTTGAAAACAAATTTAAAGAAACTGAAAATTGCATGTCTTTGAACCTCTAGGAAATCTTAATATTTTTCTCTCAAGAATTTTCTTATCTTTGATGGCTACATCACACAGAAAACCAATTGTCATCTTACTCAACACTTTGGAGTTCTTCAACAAATACTTCACCAGCTGCAGCTCATCATTCTTACCCACAAACGCGCCTACTTCAATTACTCTCAAGTGTGATAGCAAACAACTAGGCACTACGTGTGATTCCATCAGTTTCAACGCCTCACTCAAACGAGTGTCTTGGTCACTCAAATCAATACCTGCCGCTTCCAAATTTTTTCCTGCCCACTAGATCAAAAGAAAAAAAACAAGTTTAAAAGGCAGCAAGTTAAGAACTATTCTAGAATAGATTATGTCCACGTCTAGACTCACCACACACACGTCCAAAGATTCAAGTTTAGGCAAGCTTTGAAGTACTTCTGGCAGCTTTGACAAATAATCAAAACTCAATATCGAATGTGTCACATTGCAAAATGTAAACAAGGCATTACCATCAATGCTGTCAAGAACCTTTAAGAAGTCATGAAAATATAATCAAACTAAGATTCAAGATATGCTCGACAAAATATCAACAACAACAACATATATAGGTTTGCCATCGTAGCTGAACCAGATAACCATAGATATTTAACATTAGATATTCCTTTAAAAAGCTCAAGTACACCATTGGCACGATCAGGTTGCATGTCTTCCGGGAAATTGTCTAGCCGAACATCAATTTGTGCTCTCACCAGAGAAGAGGATCGATTCTTTATCGAATGCCATGCCCCACAATCATCATCAATAACAAGACACTCAAGAACTGGTGCATCTATCACAACCTTAACATTGACAACATAGGGAGAATGTTCATCCTCCTTCACCAAAAACGTCTCCAAATTTCTCAATTTAGGGGCACAGATATTAATCAAGAACTTCTGGTTGTCAAGTGTGAACGTATAATACACATCTACACTCAAATTCTATAGCACGGGGAACCCACGAAAGAATCCATCATTTAAGCTATCTCCCGGATCAACAATAGAAATTTCCAGGGTCTTTAGATTTGGAAGGTTCACATAGCTCGGAAAATCGATACAAAGTTGGTCTTTGAGGTGTGATTCAACAAGGGACTTGCAAGTAAAGAGGGTTGGAGGCAAGTTAGGAAACACATCATCCGAACTAATATCAATAATAAGCTGTTCAACGTGAAATTTAACTACAGCACATAACCATGAATTGAGACGGTCTGAATCGAGAGGACGTCCCTGCCATTCACGCTTATAAGTGAGACTGAACTTTTGAATAGTTGGTGAATCGCGAAGGAAGAGTACTCTATCGACGCAATCCATGAAATTTCGGAGACTAGATTTCGATATTACCTTGGATTCTGAGAAAATGAGATTGGGAACAGAGACCCAAAGATTCTTCCATCGTTTCGACAAAACACAGGTTGTCACAACGTATTTCGTCTCCAGAAAGGAGAGAATGTGAAGAAGAATAGAGTCTGGTAAACTGTTGATGCTACTTCCTTGTTTATCATCTCCCATTTTCAAACTCTCCTCCTCTTGTTTTCCTGACCTTTTCTTCATGTGAATTTCTCCAGAACCAAACACACAGAGGGAAAATCAGAAGAACCAGGGCTTTTTTGGTAGCGGGTGGAAGAATGTAAAGCGCTAAGATACGAATTTTACCCCCGTTAAAAAAACGAAATAATCCGACATAACTGTGTCACTAATGCATTAATCAATAAAAAATTATTATAGATAACCATAAAGTTAGTAAGTGTTATGATTTTTTTATTAATTATTAATACCATGCTTATTAATACCACAATGATCATTTTTTTCTTCTTTTTTATCAAAATGATTGATAAAAATTTGATTTTTAAGGGATATCAGTATGATAATTTCACTAATTTGCAATAATAATTTAAAATAGACACTTGAGAATGCACAAGGACACAACATAACACCTAAAGAGAGAAACACTAAAAATAAATTGTTGCTTTTAGTGAGATTGATGTTGTGACATCTTGGTTAGCAAAATATTTAGGGACTTAAAAGTGTTGAACTAAGGTTAAAACTCATTCAATTAACTATTTTAATCACCTTTAAACACACATGTTTGAAAGCTGCACCAATCTATTTAACTTAAAACTTTTTCTATTCCCTTTTCAAGTTTTATGATCCTTCCCTATTGCACCCATAGCCCAAAAAAATCCAAATCAGCAGGCCAAGGCAGAAATTTTTTTTTTTTTGTGGAACAAGCTAATCTTATATCGACTACTCCCTCGAGATTAACGACTAACCATCGTAACTTGAGCTGGATTAAAGTATGTCTTTTAAGAAACAAAAGTGACTAACTCTTAAGAGATGTAAAAAAGGATTAAATATGAGACCTCTGAATTATCAAAGGTTAGGCCCAACTATTAAACTATCCCTAAGAGTTAAAGATTAAAGCTGATTATCCCAAAAACACAACACCAGAAGTAGGAAGAAGAGGGGGGAGTTCAAATTTTGAACTGAGCAAAAGAAAAAACTATTGTCATCCCTGTTGGTCATATTATCAACCAAGTTTCTTGCATCAACGGCAAACAAATGAGTCCACCCTATGTATACACAAACACATGACAATTATGCAGGATTGAGAAACTGAATTACCCTTATAACCATGGAAAACTCACCAACAGAAAAATGGAGACTTTAATTGATTGCAGCATTCAAGTTCACCAAGAACATGTAAAAGGAATCAACAATTAGAAAAACTTAGGAGTTCCGAAAGCCGAGAATAATTAGGATGGCTTGTAGTATTTTGTGGGTACAAAAGGCATTTTTGTGACAGCTCCATCGTTGGACTTCCCACGAATCACAATCTTAACTTTGGTCCCAGCCTTGTGGTTTCCAGATTTCACGTAACCCATGGCTATGTTCTTCTTGAGACACGGGCTGAAGCCTCCACTGGTCACTTCTCCGATGCTTTGGCCTTTTTCATCCTGAATATCACTGTGACTTCTGGGAGGTGGTCCTGATGAGAAAAAACCGACTCGCCTGATTGATGGACCATCTGCAATTTGTTTGAGTATTACCTCTGCACCCAGGAAACCCCCTTCTGCCTTTCTTCTCTTTCCTATGGCCCATGTGAGTCCTGCCTCGACTGGTGTCGTGTGCTGCTCCATGTCATTGCCATATAAGCACAACCCAGCCTCAAGCCGAAGACTGTCTCGAGCACCCAAACCAGTCAGCCTAACCTTTCCTTCAGATTTCTCCAGAATAGCTTTTGCAAGATCAACTGCATGCTCTGAGGGAACTGAGATTTCAAATCCATCTTCACCTGTGTACCTAAAGATCTCATTGAACAGAAGGTCAATCAATCCATTGCGACAGTAAATCATACAAGCAAAGATTACAAGGGGAGAAGAACGAGAACGAAAAAAATGGGGCATTGATGGTTAAAGACTAACCTAACTAAAGATCAATAACTGTCTTCATGTCCCCGAGATAGACGGAGTTTTCCATAGTTTTATATAGGGCGGTCTAAGCAGGACCAGAGAGCAGTTTGTGTCACAACTCCAACCAGGTCATCAAGCCATGATTTAGTAACACTTGCAAAATACACATTACTACCAGGGCAATCATCCCTACACTGCTTTGACAGTTCCCAAGTAGCAAACTACATCAGGTCGAAGCTTAGCTAGTCAATTTCTTGTGATTCTGAGACAGCCCCTTAGCATTAGGATTGGACATGATCTCCAAGAAGGTAAAGTGTCGCACTTATCAAAATTGACAACACTTAGAAAACTGGACAATTTGGTGTGAACTGGATAGGGAAATTGAATAAATAAAGTGCTAATCAGCCATTATATGGTTCAATCTTCACCCCTAGAATTCAGATAATAATCAGACGCTAGAAGTCAATTTTACAAAATCCGAAGGAAGAGATCTCAAACATTTTGAGATTCCCAACCCTGACCCAAGAACACGTTTCCTTCACTTGGAAAGCCTAAGGAATTACAACTCAACTGCTGAATTAAACAAAAGCCAACTGAAAGATTGACCTTAAAATGGAGGCACCATGTCTCATGCATCTGACCCAGGTTCAGATGTTCAGAGAAACTAAATTAGGTCCTTATAACAACTGTGCCACTTGCTCTCCTTTTCTCAAGATGTCTAAAATGACCTAAGTCAGTAAGTTTTAGGTGAATTAGCTGATGCTTCATAGACCAAGGTTCTAGCGTATCACCAACATGATTTGAAGACCATTAATTCCAAAGAACTTGTTTCATTGGCCTAAAATTAGAGACTTTACCAGGATAAATTATGATGTGTGCACGCGATTTTTCTGTGTTGTACATTCAGTAATAAGAACATTGATTAGGACTAACCACGCATTGTCTAACATAGATTGTGTCTTCGGCTACAAAAAATATGGCATCCATTGGTTGGTATAGAACAGATTTAAAACCATTTATATCACAACTCGTTATTGATTTTCTGAGTTCGCCGGGGGGGGAGGGGAAGGCAAGCAATACCAAAAACGCATTTAAATCAGAAAGTAGTCATCATTCTGTTGCTAACCATGCAAACTCAATGGTGATCTCAGAAAAATAGCATACCCTGTCCTAGTGAGAAAGCAGTGCGCACCATTGATGTCCAACATGCAAAAATCTCCAAAGTATATCTTGCTCAAGTCCTCTTTTGCCAGGTGTTGAAGAACTGGAGCTGCAAGAGGACCCTGCACCAGAAACCTTCAGAAAATCCTTGTTCTACAACACTTAAACAACAATAGTGATATTGGACAAAACAACACTAACTTTTAACTAGCATTTAAGAGTGAGGCACTTCATTCTCACAAGCACAGGAGCATCAATAAAGCTAGATACTTACTGCAAACACCTAGATCAAAATATATAAGCTGAATTGCAAATCAATTCCCATTCATTCCAAAAAAAAAAATGATCTTTCTTCACTGAAAATAAGTAACATTATGGAGACAAAGATAAATGAGAAACTGACAAGGCACAAAGCATAAAGTAGAAAATCAGATACAGGGTACTTCTGCTGTACTCAGTGCCCCACCAATTGCTTACCAGACCAGATAAGAGTCGAGCAGAAGTCTAATGTAAATCGGAACCCATAAAAACAGTTTTAGAAGATGAAACTTAAAAATCATTAATCCAATCAGCAGAAACACAAACTTACACTCCCACCTCCAAACCACTATGTTTTTTTCACTCTGTTTCGGGTGAAGTGCATTCCATTAGGAGAGTGATAAAGAAAACCAAAAAAGAACAAGAACATGTCTCTCAGTCCCAGGGAAATTCGGAAGTCCCATTATGCTTTCCACCAACAGCAACAAAATAATCCATCATCAGGAAATGACACATCAAAAAACTTTATGTTAACAATTTCAGATAGCAGCATTTCATGAATTGATATTCCACCATCAGTCAATAAGATGGAGTCCATTTTGCTCAAAAGGTCCCACTCTTCAAAATGCATTTTAAACTTCAAATGCTAGAAAATAATCCACTCAATTTCCATGAAATATCAAATGCAAAACCGGAAGATTTTGAGGAATAACCTGTAGAGCTAAAAGAGACCTCTCATCATGAATATGCCAAGATACATCACCACCTTGGGACTTGAATGGCTTCATATGCTCCTCAATATGGGCAAGATCCTTATCTCGGCAACCAGCATTCACGACCAGGTATATGTGATCATCAGTCACCTTGGTGATCACTGAATCATCAATCGCCCCTCCCTTCTCGTTTGTGAAGACAGTCAAAGTCCCTGTCCCAGGGGCCAGTCCCGCAACATCAGCAATGACAAGCTTTTCAAGAAACGGAACACAGTCTTTCCCTTTGAGACTTAACCCACACATATGGGAAACATCAAAGAGACTACCATTCTCTCTACAATTTAGGGTAGAGTCCATGATTGAGTCCTTGTACTGGATTGGCATACTCCAACCAGCAAAAGGCACCATCTTCCCGCCATTGGCAACATGGAAGTCATATAGGACAGTCTTCTTGAGATCAGCTTCAGATGCAAAGCATCGACGAGCTATGGTCTTCTTATCAGCTTGAACAAGACGCCGGGTGATTGATTGGCCCAGCTGCCACAAACCCCCTCCTCTCATCTTCTTTGATGCAAATTTCTGATCAACAGAAAATTGGAACTGTAAAATCAGGAATAATTAAGTACATCAAAATGGGTCACATAATACAAAATAGAAGATCCAAAATATATAAACGAAATATCAACAAATTAAAAAAAATAATAGCTTATGATTTAAGAGAAAGTATAGCCTTTAAAATATAATACAATGACAAAACAGGATTCATGTAGCCCATCCCAAAATGTTTGGACGACTTTCTTGAGTTGGGTTGAGTTGAACCATACAAACAATCCCATTGGATTCAAAAATACACAAATCTCAAATCAGTGGATGTTCAAAATGGTTGTCAGCAGAGTCAATAAAGCATAAATGGTGAACAAATGTCTTGAACAACAAAAATAATTAAGCTTGCTAGCTTCTGCATCGGAGAGGGTGTGAAAAAACAATGGAAAGCCAAAGAATCAATAAGAAATAGAAAGCTCATTGAAATGTAACATGTAGAATGGTAGCTTTGATTACTATCTAGCATTCAAACGCACCACTTGTAGGTTAATATATAAACTCTGTTAAATATCATGATCACCCAAATCAAATTGATCTGATATTGGTAATCAAAATCAAACCCTTCTCTTTCTTTTTCCAAATAGGTCAAGTAAAACATCAATATTCATTAGTATCATTACAGTTATGTCGGAAAAAGTAGTGGTTTATTTCACAACCCATCAAACAGGTAATATGCAAGCGAATTTAAATGCCATCCAGGAGAGAGAAAATGTAAGTCTCGATAAGTAATCCAGATCTCAATGGTTTTTGCCATAACCTCCAAGATATATCTCAGACCCAGAAAGAAAATCAATGAAAAAGACAGAAAAAAATACACAAGACATACAAATTAGAAACATGGGTATGATATTGAATCACAAATGAAGAAAATAAAATGCTATTGTAGAGGAAACAAGAAATTTAACAACACATACAGCTTAGAAAGCTAAAAGCTGCAGGTAGTTGTGTCGTTTTTTTCTTGAAAAAACAAACCTTGAGAGCATAAGATGAGCACGTTTGTAAGGTATAGATAGAGAGAGTGGTGCAAAAAATATTGTCTTTGCATATGCACACGGATTATTATATTTAAATAATGATTTCAATTGAAATATCAACAAAAGAAAATGGAGATGTTTGGTGGGAAGCAGTGGGTGGAGGAGGATTTCTATGCCAAATCGAGACCCATCTTCAGCGAGTGGTGGTAGGAAAGTGAATATTACCCTCACCGCTGGGGCGGAGCTATGTAGATGTTTGAGGGCAGTTGCCCCAACTGACTTTTGAGAAATTAACAATTATACATATTGATTGTAACAAAATTATGATCCATTTAACTTATTGTCCCTTTAATTTTCTGAAAAATTTAATAGTACCCCCACTAACTTTGAGAAATTAAAAAATATACACAATGATAGCAACAAAATTATGATTTATTTAACTTATTGCCCCGTTTAATTTTCTAAAAAATTTAATAGTGCCCCGACTAACTTTTGAGAAATTAACAAATATACACAGTAATAGCAATAAAATTATGATTTATTAACTTATTGCCCCGTTTAATTTTCTGAAAAATTTAATACACTTTCTTGTACTTTTTTAAAAATAATTATGTAGTTGTCCCTAAGTCATTTTTTTTTTTAAATTAATAGCTCAAAACCTAGTAACAAAATCAATAGATATATAGCAAATGATAAAATGTGTTAAACTAAAAGTGTTTATGCCTTTTTAAAAACATCAATTTCTCAATAAGCTTAAAAGAAACTATTTTGAAATATCTTTTAGAATTGATCAATTATAGACGACTATTGGAATTTGAAATAGTATTGTTGTGTTTCTCTTTAATATATGACTGAGTTGAACTATGCAATAAAAATATTATTATTTTTGTTTGTTCATATTGAATTAATTTTTATTTTTAATTTTTATTATGTAATTAAATCTTTGATCTTAACATACTTCTCATAGGTGAACTAAGGAATTTTTTGTGTGAAATATGCACTTAATTTAGTCATTATTAATGGAGATGCAAAATTTTTTTAAATACGAGCTGATTATATTTTTTATTTATGATTTTGCCCCCACTAGGATAGAATCTTAACTCTGCCCTGTCTCACTGTCAATCAAGTCCCCTTTCTCTTCTTCTCTCTCGAAGTAAAATTATATGATTAATATTATTATTTTTATGCAAAATGTTTCAAATTTTAAAACTTTGTTATTAACATAAATATTGACATAAAGACACACAAACAAAATGACACGACTTCAAAATAATACAATTCTCAATTAAAATACACGGCTCAATTAACACCGATCAATTTTAATTATTTTTTTACAATGGAACGGTAAATGTGGTATGATAATTGAATTACAACTCTTTCATCTTTTCATAAATGATAGACATATGTACAAATTACAATAGACTAATACTGCAACAAGGATAGGCGACCAAAGTTGGTGAGAGATGTAGTCATTCACCATTGACCTTTCGAGGAATAAAAATTGGTTGTATGAGAAATAGACTAATACTGCAATTTTATATTCATCAATTGCATCTCTTTGGACTAGTGTAATGAAAACGTAGTCTCTTTGGATCAGATCATAAGAGATTTATCTTTCATGAATGTCTTATTTTCGACATGGATGGTTTGCTTTTGATCAAATCAGAGAGGGAATTAGTCAAAATATGTGTAAACTGGTCCAGACACTTTTTACCGTTAAATCAAAAAATAAAGAATGTAACATTTCTTTTTGCTAGCACTTTAAGGTTTATTACAATTAATTTAATGAAAAGATAGTATTTTAATTTGATGTTTTTTAGGAATAATCTATAACTTTAAAAAGAAGATTGTTTTTAGGATTTTTCAATCCTTTTTAAAAATAATGAATTTAGGTGGGTGTAACATAATCACCATTGTACTATTAGTATAAGCATAGTGTAACATGCATCCGCGGGGATAGCTCAGTTGGGAGAGCGTCAGACTGAAGATCTGAAGGTCGCGTGTTCGATCCACGCTCACCGCATAACAGTTTATGATTTTTCATTATTGAAGTTTGTGTAGCTCAACTTTTTCTTCATCTTCATATCAAATTGTGTCTTGAGGCCAGAAAAGGTGGTGAATCAATAGATTGTTCTTTCCATCTACGAAACCGAATTCAGACAATGATCACACATACCTAGAGTTATATTTGGGATGAATGTTGAAGTTCATTGCAACCAGCTTAGCACTTTCATTTTCAGACTCTTTCCCACTCTATGTGAACTACGAGTCTACGAGTGTCACTTGACTCATGGTTGATTTGGAGACTTCTTAGCAATGCCAAGAGAATGCAGCTGAGTGCCCTCCAAATCGACCACTGATACTATGACCTTGAACCACGACAGTCATCATCCATTATGACACAAGAACGGATGCAGCTCAGTGCCTCCTTCGAGTTGATCACTGATATTATGATCTTCAACTATGACTGCCACCTAGTTGTGGCATTGCTTCAGATAATTTTTAAGGCACACCAATGCAGGGGACAGAAATTTCTGATAGGAGAGTATATGTGAGCAGCAACACAACTATCACATTTTTTTAACTTTAGCATACATAGCCAATGTATGTATGTTTGACACAAACAAGAAATAGCCAAATCTGTTTATGAAAAAGACAGTAAGAAGAATATAAAATTTGCTTCTTGATGCCATAGTAACAAACGAACAGTAGCTCTTTTAACAAAGCTCTTCAATTGCTCACCCATCCAGTATTCATCACCTCTGTACCAAGAGAAGATGAAATTCAATTCTGTTATGGCAAAGAAAAAGGTGACTACCAAGGCTCTTATGTGAGTGTTCTCTCTCTCTCTCTCTCTCTCTCTCTCTCTCTCTCCCTCCCTCCCTCCCTCTTTCTCTGATATATTTGATATTTTCTGCAGGTTATACTGGACAATGGGCTGGTAAGGCTCACAATACTGAAGCCCCAAGGGTTATTAACTGGCATAAAGTATGGTGGAATGGACAACCATTTAGACCTCATGTCAAGTGAATCAAGCAGAGGGTAACTTTCAAAAATGAACAGCTCAATTATATAGTATGGATAATTGGAACTTTCAAGTTCTTTAACCATATTTCTTGCATATTGTGTGCATAGTTTATCAACAAAATTGCACGTTTATTGTTGAAGACACTGAAGCCAATTTCATTCAAAGACTTTCTCTATATATTTTTTTTAATCAAACTTTAAGATGGTCTGTAAAGTTGCGTCTTAAATGTTGTATACAATAAAATCGTATATGGCCATCAGGCCATCTACTAGGTTGACTGATCATGATTACCATTCTGTAAACATTCAGTTATTGGAACATCAATTGGAGCTTGCCAGGAGGACAGGACAGATATCAGTTGTATGCATCTATTTTCACCTAGAAAAACAAATTTCATAATATCTGCTGTGCTTTGTGCTGATAAACAGCAAAACAATGAGTATATTTCAGGTTGAAAGGATCTGAGTATAGCGTAATTCATAGGAGTATCGATCAATTGGAGCTGTCAATCAGGAGTACTTATGATCCTTCAACTCCAGGCATAAGACTCCCACTCAGTGTTGACCTGAGGTCTCCATTTGTAGAAGCTTGTTGCATTCATCAGTATAACACCAATGCCCCTTAAATTCAAATGAATCTGTTTTATTTATTCTTCCTTTGGCCAGGTACATTTTTAGGAGTGGTGTTTCAGGCTTTTACTGCTATGCAATATATGAACTTCCTCCTGAATGTCGCGCCTTTGATCTTGCACAAACAAGAATGATATTCAAGCTGCGACGAGAAAAGTAAAGTTTATCATTCATTAAATGATGCTGAGAGCTACTACCTCATAAAATGTATGCTTACTTCATGTTAATTGAAGCAGGTTTCACTATATGGCAATCACCGATGAGAAGCAAAGAATTATGCCAATGCCAGAGGATCTACTTCCAGATAGAAGCAAGCAGCTAATTGTGCCTGAATCGGTTTTGCTAGTAAATCCCATTAATCCTGATCTCAAAGGCGAGGTGGGTCTAGTGGAAAACAGTGGGTGTGAGTGTGTGTTTGTGTGTAAACATGCAAAATATGACCATATATATTCCAACAAACAGAATAAACCAACAAGGTCTTCACTCCTTTATGTAAATCAAAGCAGGTTGATGACAAGTACCAGTATTCAATGGACAACAAAGATGGTGGAGTCCACGGCTGGATAAGTTCTGGTCCCATTGTTGGATTCTGGGTCATATTTCCCAGCCACGAGTTCTGGAATGGGGGACCTACTAAGCAAAATCTCACTGTCCACACCGGCCCATTTTGCCTTGCTGTAAGTTTTCCATTACAAGTTCATGTTGCAAAATGCCTAAAACATTCAAAATGCATAGACAATTGTATATGTTATTAAAGGTTAGTACCAATTAAAAGTTGTTTCAACCTCTAAATCCAACAAATTAAGTACTATAATTGTGGCTGTTTGTTCCTCGGACTATTCCTAGAGTGATTTGCTGGCCAAATTGAACCCTACACATCAGACAATTTCCGTAATCTTATAACTTCAGCTCAGGGAAAGATGAAAAATTTCACATCTTAATCGATTCTTCTTAAATTCCTTGAGTGTAAGACTTGAACAGTACAGTTTGAACTCTTTTGGTTTTTGGTATAACAGATGTTTCATGGAACTCATTACATTGGGAATGATATATTAACTCATTTTGAAGAGGGAGAAACATGGAGGAAAGTGTTTGGTCCCTTCTTTGTATATCTTAATTCGACAGCCCATGTTTCACAAGCATACAACTTGTGGATAGATGCCAAAAAGCAGGTATTATCCCATATCCACAATAGCATTGGCTTATAATTGTTCCATGACCTTTACTGGACTCGTGATTTGATTTATCATCAAATTACACAGCAAATTATGGAAACATATTTATTGACTGAAAGGAGACAAGATTTTCTGTTTTAAAAGATTCAAATATATATCCGTTGGCTCTACCTGTCTTCTATTTTGAGGCCATAATACTACAAAAGATAACCGATATTTCCAGAGTAATTTGTAATTTGCTGATGCTTCTGAAGTAAATGACACTACAGTGTAGATGAAAACAAAAGACAATGACCTTTGCTAATGGGTGTGTTTTGTGCATGGTTCATCCTAGAGGCTGTTTCAAGAATCACTATGGCCATATGATTTTGTCTCGTCACCCTATTATCTTGCTGCTAAAGAACGTGGTTCAGCTTCAGGACAACTTTTTGTCCAAGACAGGTACTGCTTGCTTCTCCAGGTTGAAAACTATTTGATGATGAACTAATTAGGCAATCTCTTAAGTAAATGTTGCGTCTCAAATTTAATTCCCTATCCTATCCCTTTGACCACCACTCTGAGCAAATGCCAAGCCCGAAAGGCAGCAAAGAATAAGATCCAAGGATATAAAGAATCTGTGACACAGAGCAAAAGGGGGCTGTATTTGCTGTTTGAACACTGATATAAGTTGTATGTTTTAGATTTATCATCTAGTTGTCCTTGTACTGGGATAGGGACATTAGTAATTTGCGATTATTCTTCTGTACATAAGTACACCAAAAAAAAAAAAAAAACTTTCTCTTCGCCCTTAGCTATTTTCTGCAGCAACCTTGATCTTTGACGCTCAATCCTCAGAGGTAATGAATCCTTTCCACAGCATTACCGATCCTTTTATTGACACTAACTTTTTCACTTGTGATCAAATTACTCCAGGTTTGTGTCTGGTTCCCTTATTCCTGCGAAATATGCATATATTGGTCTATCAGCTGCAAGAACCGAAGGGTCCTGGCAAATAGAAAGCAAGGTAATACTTTGATGTAAGTTCTATAGCTCCAACATTCCTTTCAAAACACTTTCATCGAAAAAAAAAAACAGTCCTTTCAAAACATACTCACAATAGAACTTCTGAGATGAAAAGTTTGGTGTTATACAGGAATATCAATTTTGGGTACAAACAGATTCAAATGGAAATTTTATGATCAAGAATGTTATTCCTGGAGTCTATGGAATCCATGGCCGGGTTTCTGGTTTTATTGGTGATTACCTTGGCAAGGAACTTGTTACCATCTCCTCAGGTACTATTATAGTACTCCTTTCAGTCTGCAGTAACCAAAAACATGGTCTATAATCTTAACATAAATATTTGCTTCTATGTAAGCCATATTAACTCCCAAACATCGAGCTAATGGTTAGCCTACCAACAAATGTAACCTCAGTAAGACATGGACAAATAATCCTAACACATAGGTAAATATTGCAAATATCCCTCAGCATCTGCATTTTGCCATACTGAATGTAGATGTTACTCAGGTTCACAAACACAACTTCACAATTTGGTCTATGTTCCAATCAGAGATGGTCCAACTGTATGGGAGATTGGCTTCCCAGATCGAACAGCTATTGATTACTATGTTCCTGATGTGAGTCCGATGTATGTCAACAAGTTATTTCTTAACAGCCCCGAGAAGTAAGCGACTCTAACTGCTTTGTGCAATAACTCGTAGTTGCTTGAGAAACCTATATATTGAAGGGACACAAAAAATGCCAAACACAATCACTTTAATAACTTCGTCAAGCAATGATAACTTTGTCATCTGGTTTAATAACTTTGTTCCATACTAAAGAAAAACAGTGCTACTGTAGTATTCGTTTAAAGTTGAGCTGGGGGTTTAATTGCAAGCACCAAATAATTTGTTTCAGTGCTGAAAATTTTCAGGTACAAGCAATATGGGTTGTGGGACAGATACACGAACATGCACCCTGATCATGATCAAGCTTTTACTGTGGGCATCTATGATCCGAAGAAAGACTGGTTCTTTGCTCAAGTGGACAGGTCTTTCCTTCTCTGTCCTCTCCATCCTCATGACATCTAATGAACCGATGAACACTACCTATGATCATTCAAAATTCTAGCATAGGGACTTGAATTAGATTTTCACATAGATGCATCTTTATATTTGTTGATTAATGGATATGTAAACAGGAGGGGTGCAAACAAGTATCTCCCTTCAACATGGAAAATTAAGTTTAATCTTAGTTCAGGTACCAGAGGAACTTACACGCTGAGGTTGGCTGTCGCATCAGCAACCGGCTCTGATCTTCAGGTAGTAGCATTACATTTGTTGCATCTACGTTATTTAACCACTTTGAGTTGTCCCGAATTACATTGCCAACATATATATTAGCCGGATAAAGTTTATTGTTGTTAAGGTCCATGCCAATCATATGGACACAGACCATGGTTTTCCAGGTGTTGAATTTAGGGACAGATAACACTGTATGTCGACATGGAGTGCATGGACTCTACCGGCTTTTTAACGTTGACATAACGTCATCATTGTTGATGGAGGGAGACAATTCCATACTGCTCACTCAAGCGAGGGGTGGAGATGCACTTTGTGGAATCATATATGATTGTATAAGGCTAGAAGCTCCAGAAACCTCAAAAATGAGCAATTTCAATAGCGGAGCATCAGATTTTGATGCAAACTTCATCGAAATAAATATTGATCAAGAATGAAGAAAAGCAAGTGCGTTTACCCAAGGCAAGTAGTTGAGGGCTCCTAACGGTGTTTGCTAAACCAGAAGCCTGTAACTTTGTATCCTCCTGTCTGCATGCTGCAAAATGTTGTAGTCATGGCATCACCACTAGTTAACCAAACTTCTGTAATCATTCTGTCAATATATGTATACTGATCGACTCAATTTATTTGACAGCATAATGCAAAATCACTCATTGTGGATCATATCCTTGCCATAAGAGGTTTGATGGATTGCACATTTTCTACTGTTCAGACATATATTTCAGGAACTTTCTCTCTGTTGATGTTGTTATGGGTGGCAGATGATAATTTTGTTGTAACCCTCTCTCGTAGGCAATGTTTTTCTATGTAGCAGAACTGAAGAAGATAATTCCTCAGACCATTTACAGCGAATCAGCAACCCCTCCGGGCCTTAAGGGAATCAGCGAAAAATAGGACTTCAGCCAATTCGGGGAAAATAGGACTTTGAGTTGAGGTTTTTATAGGGGTGCAACTCATAGGGTGCAACTCAGGTTGGTTGGACCAGTGGATACGGCAATTTTAGCTTAACCTTAAATATATAATCCTCAGCTCTAACTTTAATCTTAATCTGTCTTCAACCGGATTTACTCATCTTGAGTATTGTTCAAGTTTAATTTAGGCGGGCTTAAGTTGAATTTGAGTTACATAATTTGGACTAATTTCAGGTTAAAATTCGGGTTGGGTTCACTCAAGCCTGAAATTAGTCTATTGTTCTAAACCTAGTATATATTACATAGTATTCGTCTAAAATAATAACCAACAACTTCAATCAAATATTTAATATAAAGACCAAAATATTTAAAACAAATATTTAATATAAAGACCAAAATATTTAAAACGTAAATCAATGTTTAATCTAAAGGCATAATAGACTAATGTTTAACATAAGACTAAACCCTAGTGTTTTAATTTGTAAGTTATATTGATTTATATATATATATTTTTTAAAATATATTCGGGTCAAGTTCAATTAAATATTTGGATTGTGCCTGATTTATATATTTGGGTTAAATCCAGTAACCCGAGACCTCAACGTGGTACTATCCGAATTCAATTCAAATTAGTGTTTTTTTCCCAGGCCCAACTCAAATATTAAAAACCTCAACTCAAGTCATATTTTTCCCTGATTGGGTTGGGTTGATTTGGGCTAGCCCACCTAAAATGGATAAAAGACAAAATTAAATGGAATATTAAAATAATATATAATTTTATCTAATATTTGATAATACACAACATAAATATTGGATAATAATTATTTAGTCCAAATAGTTGTTTGGCTATTGAATTGTTTTATCGTATAAATATTGAATTAACAAATATACTAACAACCAATGTTTGTTACGCTGATGATACCTTGATTTTATGAATTATAAGGTTATAATAGTAAATGTGTACAATAATACATTTGAGTTAAATTATAATATCATCTTTCCTGATGATATTAAAATACTTCCATAATACAGTTCTATACTATAAAAAACATACAATAAGCATACGATTAGTTTATAATTTTAAAATTAATACATAATTAAATTTGTCTACTAAATAAAATATTAGACTCAATTAAATAAATAATAGTATAATATAATATTTAATTCACTCATAATACGCCTACTAAACGAGCCTATAGTGTGCCAAGTAATGTGACTTGCCATTAAGGCCAAACCAGTGTCTTGTAGATACCAACTTTACCGAAAAATTTCTGATTTAACCAGCATATTGGCTCTCCAAATTGGAGGAATCGTATTTCTTAGCCAACATTTTGAGGGGGCCAAAAAACAATTCCTGAAAGAATGCGAAAAAGATGCAAATATATTTGTAATTTGGTGCTAGGAATTCCTGGACAACATACTTTTTGTAGGAAAAAAAAAACAAAAAGAAAAAAGTAAATAAACACTAAACAGCCTAGCAGAATAGATGTAAGCAAAAGGAAATATACGCAAACTAGCCATTTCCACAAAGAAGTTTCTTACAAAATGTGGAAAACAATGCCCCCATCCAAGAAGTACAAGCCCTTCTCACCATTTTAGCAGTCAGATGTACAAAAAAAAAAAGCACACCAAGTATGCTACAATTGAAGAGCCAAAAAACCCATCAGCAGTTCACTCTTCCCAGATACAATCACTTACTGGGGACAAATTGTTAAAACCAGGCCATAATGATCACTAGGCAAAACAGGGAGCACCAGTTTCTGAACCTCCTTTTTCACTTTCTTCTCCTTACAATACGATAACCCTTGTATTGCCTCCATGCCAATCATCTCAATTCCACTTATCTTGAAATCATGCAAATTGCATACAAATCGATCCAGCCGCTTTTGCAGAGTCCGGTTACCAGTCAACATCTTGTTGGACTTGGTATCATATGTCCATCCATTTTCTCCAGGCTTTAGCTGTGCCCAGGCATCAGTCCACCCATCCGGTAAGGGGAATTGACCATCCGACTTGTCATTCCAATTCATATCACCACAAAAAATCGCGTTTGGATTTTTCTTAAGAATGTCTAGGGCCTCCTTCGCCTGATCTACACGTTCCTTGCTGTACATCTGATCCCATTTGGGAGGGGCTGGGCAGGGACTCTCAAGATGGCTAGTGGCAACAATCAATGGCATGCCTTTCTTAACTTCAACCTCAGCAACACAAAGTTCTCTTCCCATTGCAGAATTGATGAAAGGTATGCAGCTGTAGGCTTTCACTGGCAGTTTACTTAACTGCAAATTTAATTGCATACAAGTGTCACCTTAGAATCTTCATGAACCACAATAAGCTAGACAAATTATATATAGAGAGAGAGAGATGCTTATGATCACTCTTAACACCTTTCCATATTGAATCATTGGATGTTAGAAGCAAGTATATTAGACATATTTTGAGCAGTAACATGATGGAGAGAATATGCAATAAATAATGTTAAAGAACAGCAAAGTTTTCAGAAGTCCAGGGACAAGGTATTTTATGATTAAGTGATTAGGGTAGCAGCTTTATATAAGTCCACCAATACTGATGATTGTGTGGGGCCCAACAGAAGCATTCCGATAGAGCAACTTTTTACTGAGCTCAATGCCTGAAATAGTGCAAGCATAGATGGCGGTGTTCCAATAAAGGTATTATGAGATGCTCTTTACAAATGACTAAACATCCTTTTATCAATCCTAATCCCTTATTTATTAAATTCTGTATGGAACATAATAATGACGGATACAAATCTTCTCCAGTATACTTTTTCTTCAATTATGTTCTTTGCACATCATTCACCAGTAATGAGCGAGGGACTCACTTGTATATAATGAGTCCCACTTGAATGCATGGTAGGTGATCTGACAAGATGAAAATTGAAGAAAATGTGTGTTGGAAGGGATCTTACTCCCATAATGAATAAGGGAAATTATTCTATCCATCTGACCTATATTATTCCCTCCTTTATGAAAACCAACCAAACATGTCAAAATGGACCCTAAATGAGAAGAGGATACAAAATCGCACCTGCATGCAGAAATATGGCCTTGTAAAAGCCATCTCATTTGAAACCGAGCAACTGTATGCCTTCCACCATCTGGATTGCTGAAAAATGTCATATATATTGGGAGTAACCTCCTGCAGAAGGAAGTAGGCATAGTTACAAAGAACAATTCAGATGAGACTTCAAACACATGTAAAATAAGTTATAAGATGAGAGTGAGAAAAACCTGGAAGCATATCAGATCTGGGGAATGCAGTTGAATAAGGTCACCCAGAGCTTTCATCCTTTTATGCATCTCGAGATCTTCTCGGAACCAAACATTATAACTCAAAATCTTCCATGTTGCAAAATCTTTGCCTGAGTAAGTTTCATCTGCCACAAGTTCAATTGATCTTAAGTAATGTGCAAGGTATAAACTGCAGGGTCCGATATTCAAACGTAGGAAAAAACGAAAAATGAAGAAAAGAAAAGCGGAAAAAAAAAACCGATCAAAATGACAAATTCTGTGAGGCTTACCAAATAAAGAGTTCCTTAACGGCAACTTCTATTGTTTTCATTTATGACGCAAACACAGAAGGGTAACATTTGGAACAAACTTTAATCTATAGTCTGATCTGTTCAAAATTTTATGATCTAACCTATGAAGTAGGATCCGCAGCTATCCTTGAGCATTGGCACCAATTAAAATATGCTCACTAAAATAATAACACCTAATGTGAAGAAACCAAATATATTCTCTTCATTAAACCCAGAAGACCTCACAAGGAACAAAGAGTGTCGAGAAACTAAGTCAAGGAGGACTTTTCCCAACAACAATCTGATGTATCATTGGCAGCAAACAATCAAACTCAATAGAACGTTATCCTAGTCCCTACTATTTTTTGAGTTAAAATATATGAATCAAATTTGCGCATTGTATTCTAGTCATATTTTATGTTAAACCTAGGACTATCATATTGCTTTTGATCCCTTACTCGAAGATAATTTCAGAGAACCTCTATTGTCCAATTGTCAAGAATGGATATCACATCAGTTGTTCTAACTGGTGCAGTTATAGGTCTTCTATATATATGTTCTAACACCAAGCTACAAAATAAAAATTCTCACTCCAACAAACTCACTTTTGTCACTACACTTTGTTGTCACCTCTGTTGTTCATTGAAGTCTTTCATGTAGCTTCAGCCTATAAATGCATGAAACTAAATTAAAACCTTTCCTCTCAAAAAATGACAAGACTAAGAATACAAAAGAAAAGATTATAACAGATACAGAGAAGAAACATGCCCCGCCCAAGATTCGGTACCACTACCACTGAAAAAGCATAACACAAGAAGCACGTCAATAACCACCAACCAAAGAACACCAAAAACATTTGAAATCGGATAGAAGAATAAAACTGAGATAAACTAAGAGAGACTATGCTACTTAACAGTTAATATCGTGAATTTACATATGCCAAAAACACAATTCAAGCCATCCGAACCCATATGCCTAAAACTGAAAACCCCAAACCTGAATATATAATCACAGGGACATAATATTCAATAGGTTCACACACATCATAGAAAGGGTCCTCATTTGAACCAATTAACTGGTCTAATAAAACAAACTCAACCAACACGCACATATACAATCCAGAACTCAGCATATAAATTGAAGAGATTTGAATTTAACCCGGCAACAGCATTTAGTTATTCAAGAATGGTCAATTGTTAATGGAAATTACAAAACCAGCATAAAAGATCTTGCATTTCTACCAGTTAAACAGAAAGAAGCATAAAACCCATCAAAACTCACAAATAGAATCATGAATTCAAACAACAAATTAAAGGAATTAGAGCAAACCCGACACCAGGGCTGCCTTATTAGCCGACTTAACACCACGAAGCACATCAGAAGCAATGCAATCATCTTTAACCTCAACTGGGTCATCCCTAATTTTCCTCTTACAAGGCTGTAATGGGTAGAAAACATTCCCAACTGAAGAATGCAAGTCATCATCCTCCTCCTCAAGACTGGAGAGCAACAAAGCGGAGGCTCTAGTGCCACAGATTTCACAACTTGAGTTCTGATAAGGGTTCAAAAACGTGCAGGATTTGCAAGACCACTTGGGTTTTGATGGTGACGGTGAAGAAGAAGAAGAAGGTGAAAATGATAAAGATGGTGATGATGACGATGATTTTGTTGATAAGCAGATTTGGCATGTTGATTTTTGTGATGATGGGTTGATGAATGTGCATTTTGAGCAAGTCCAAGCCATTGATTTGAGGCTAAAAACTAGGGTTTTTCTCTGGTTTTGGGGGTGGAGATGTAGAAGGGTTTGTATCGTTTTGTGCAATAATGCCATTTTGAACTCCGTGTTTTGCCGCTTTTAGGCAACACTTCGCAAAGAGCACATCAAGCCCGAGATTTGGGGTGTCTAATCATGTTTTTTACTTATTTTTTTTTTAAAATTAAAGTAAAAATTTGAATTTTCATCGGAATAATCTAACAAATAACTATTAGCCAATGATGGTAGCCATGGGACGGGTCTACTTTAGCCGTTTATTAACAGCACGTGGAATGCTGACGGATTTGAATTAAGAATGTAGATTAAAAGGGTAACGAAAGAAAAATATATAAATTCGTACACGATACGTCTAATAAACAGATAATAATCTAAACACAAATACGAACCGTTGCAGTAAAAAAAACTATCTTATTAAAATTTTAAATTTCATTAATTACCTATACCAATTATACTCTCTTAATTAAAAAATTTTTAACTGACTGCCACTTGTGCAATCATCATCCTTAGAAGAATCACGATGGCTAGGCTCTTGTGCTTTATCTTATTCTCATCTTCGATTTGAGTTAATTCCCAAGTGATGTCGAACTCTCGACCAGTGTTGTTGATAGTGGTGGTAAGCTCTCGATTCTGGGACAAGAACTCAAATAGTTTTGATGAATCTTCCAAACTCAAATCAAGCTACATCTCTCATCTGCAGAAAACCAGAAAGAGAGAAGAAAGAAACAAGAAACGTTAGAGAAACAGAGAGAGGGGGGACGGGGGTTTAGATTGAAATTTGAAAGCTCTAGAAAGAGTCTCTATAGTGATAAAAATTTTATTCCCACATCGAGCACTGCAAAAGGGAAGGTAAGTGAGTAATATGCATTTAATTTTTATGAAGATTTTTTTTTTACTCATTTACCATATATTTATATATAATATTTTAACTTTGACTAATTTCTTAAAAATAATTTTTAATTTATTATTATATTATTTTTGTTAAACGGGTTGACAAATTTCACCTGAACACGACCCGTTTATTAAACGTGCATCACCCGTTTATCACCCGAACCCGTTAAGGTCTCACCCAAATCCATTTAATTTGTGTCGTATCGAATTTTGACAGGCATATTCTAGATGGTGATCGATCAATAGGTTGGGTTGGCTAGTCCCCCAAACTCTCATAAAAAATAGTGATGAACCCGAATCTAATTGGGTCAAGCCCAATTAATGAGTAAGCACAAATTAGTCACAAAGTGATGAGCCCGAATCCAATTGGGTCAAGCCCAATTAATGAGGTAAGTACAAATTAACCACAAAGCAGGTCAAGCCCAGCTCATGAATTCGACCCCGTCTAAAGTTCTAGGAATTCACAAAGATTAGCGCATGTGGGGAGTAATTATTAGAATATCCACTATTTGAAGATCAATATTATGTTTAATTGTACCTATACTAAGTTGTAGCTATCCTCCCACTAGTCACCTATCCCTTCACGTCACCGTCTCAACTAGGGTTCTGTGCCTATGAGTTATAATCATCTACACATAAAGGGAGATCTCCCTACACACCATTCACACGACTTTCTCTCTCATAGCTATTCAACATCTACTTTATTAATAAAGTTCCTCGGTTATCGTCGCCACCTTCAATTGCTTGGTCACATTGGCCCAACCGTCCATTCTTTGTCTTCTGTTATTAATTGTTTTGCTAATTATTTCATTAATTACTCTAAATTATACACTCGACTGTTAATTGTTCATAAATTCACTTTTATGCATTATTAAATAAATATGCAGTATTATTTTCAATACCACACAACTATCTGTAAAAAACTCATCGAGCTAAAATTGGAATAAAAAATTAAAATACCACTATATACTCTGAGCATTAAAGAATAAGTTTAAACTCACCGTCCATTTGGTAGTTGATATGAAACTCTTATTATCATCTTGTGAGTCTAGTGATGCTTATTGAACTCTTTTTGTAAAATGGGTCGAGCCATATGTTTAACCGAAGGGTTGTATTTGCGGGTCTTAATCAAGCCAACCCGTTGAATTGGGCCAAGATCTATAAATACATCCCCAAGATCTTAACTGGCAATAACCTTTTATCACCCTTTTTGATGCACTGTCTTTCCCACATTTTGGCCAAAAGGATATGCCACACTCCCCACACATTTTGAGTTCGATAGCCGAATAAGGGACACGGCGAAAACTCTCACGTTTTGAGTTCGAGTCCACTAATTGCATAAAATCCAGATTTAACCAAAATATGTGATTTGAGAGTGTTGTGTGCATCCGAGATTTGAGTTACAACCATGTGCCCAAAGGACATTGGCTCCACAATATTCTGTTATCCAAAAAAATTGGGATGCTTTATTATATGAAAATTTGAAAAAAAAAAAAAAAAAACAATAAACCTACAAAGAAGAGAAAACCACCAAAAAATTAGCACAGCAGATCAATTGTTCCTTTCTGAATCTTCATGCTTTTGTGAAGAAAATGATAAAGAGCAAACTTTTTCAAGCATATGGTGCCTTGTGTGGATCTTCCAGGGTAGGGGTACATGTGGCTGGCCCTTCGGGGTGTCTCAATGATACAGACGAATTTCAATCACATCCTCTATCACTTAAAGCCAATCTTTACCAAAGGAGGAATTACGAATGGGGAAACCAAAAGCTCGATCATTTGTGCAAACGACTAATCATCAATGCAGTGAGTTTTCTTCTGCAAACACCATCATACAAAATTACAGTAAAATAAAGGCAAACATAGCCTCTACACAAATTCTTGGGAAGTTTTTTCTGTACCTCTCAACATTGGATCATAGAAGGAATGAATAAAATAGCAGAGCGAAAGTGAAACCGAGGAAAATGCTTAATAAGCTCTTGTTGAATGCACTTAATAAGGTGCCATGGAAGCTGATGCATCTTATTGAATCTGCACCACTCACTTGTGTTGAGTTAACCACCTGGCTTGTTTTATTGCTAATCTTCTTGCTGCACACACAATATAATTTATAATTTGTGAGAACAAATCTGTTTTAAGAACACCTTATCGACAAATGATCGATTGTTGAATTAAGTCTAATGATTGTAGTCAAAATGAAGGCTCAAATGGAGCTACAGACTGAGAGATTAGATGCTGATAAATCAATGAATTTCAAGTGGATTTTACTAATGTGCAGTGGTTTATTGGAGCTAAACCCTAATTTTCACATGATCACATAAATTGTGTGAAATTTCAAGATATCACCAAAAAGAAAGAGAGGAACAAATGACAGTAAAACAAAACAGAAATTCTGCTCACCTTCCAGGAAATATACAGCTCCCGTGACCTGAAAATACTCGCCCACAAGGTTAGAAATCAGATTCAAGATAGAATTGATTATGTGCAGCAAAAAATACATAAAACAAGTTAAGCCTCAAATCTGTATACTTCACATTCCCTACCGAAAAACGATTTTCAGAACCATTCCTTCTTTTTTTTATCCCATCACAACATGACACGTAGAAAGTTTTATTATTTTATTGCTTTACTTCATTTGATTATTTTCACAATCAATGGTTAGCAATAAAATTGACTTCTAGTACAGTACTGAAAATTTATTTTTCAATATCGCTGCTTTACCCTTCGCATTAAAAGAGTCTCATTTCATGGGCAACATTAAACTCAAAACAGAAACAGTGGTCTTATTATTCTGCTTTTTCTAGCCTGCCCAAGTGGGCGCCACCCACCAATCTGTGTCTGGAAGCACCAGCTCATATTGTACGATGTACTGTGTAACTATAGTGGCATATCATTAGCCAACTAAGATATTACAATATGAAACAATAGCATGTTCCAAAAGCATAGTGACTTAATAAATAATGTTGCCTTGCTCATCCAATCCCCTCATTACCATCATCTCATCAACCATATTGGTTCAAACAGGTTCAAAAATTTTATCCCCGACTGTAAATATAAGCTCACTCGTACGTAAGGTTGCAGTATTAGTCATTGGCTTGGAGATCACTGAAACGCATTAGTCAGGGAATGGCATAATGGAATTAGGTGGTACATACAAAATGCTGTGATGATGACTCAGACAACTCTTGGTTAACCCTCGGAAATGTCATGGGTGACTCAGTTGAGTCACATGAGACTCATGGGTTACGCTGCTTACGCAGATTGTCAAACTGTATCAGAATACAAAAAGTCGAGTTGGATATGAATTGGCCTGAGTCATGTTAGTATCAACAAATACTTTGAACCATATTCTCATTGTAACAACTAATCACTGACCATAGACTAGTATGCAGTGAATAATTTTTCTTGAAATTCAAGGTAAAAATAAATATTTGCCCAATGAGTAAATTTCAATGTAGCACTTACTTGGGTCAGTGGTGGTGATCATGGCCACACCCTTGAAGTCACAAGACCCAGGATCCTTCCCTTCCACCTGGAAATAGCTATCAAATGCATAAGAAGAATGGTTTTTCACATTATTAGGATGGTAACAATCCTCCCCTGGCTGAATCTCTGTACAATTCGCCCTCCCCGGACCACAAGCCCAATCCAATGCTACCTGCAATGTTCTTGCATCAACCCCATCAATGGCAATACAATATGTCTGATTCGTCGTGTCATTAGCCAAAAATGTACCAATTCCAGACACATGAAGCAAGTACACTGCTGTTGAATTCCCATAAAATAGCCCCCAATTCGCCTCAGACACCGGTGGTGACCTCAAGTCCTCATTGAACAACTCATATACATACATACTGGAAGTGATTTCAGGGCGCAATGGCGTCCCACTACAATCAAAAACATGCTTAATCAAGTTCGAGTTATACGTATTCGCATTGTCAATTGTTGCATAAGGCTCTTTGGAATCACCCTTTGAAGGCCACCCAGTTTCAGTAACAAGAACCACAACATCAGTGAAATTAAGATTCTTCATGGAAACATATACAGAATCAATCATAGCATCAAGAACATTTGCATAGTGAAGCAAAGTGTTAGGATCAACCATTTCTTTTAAGGGTGTCAAGGGCTTAAAAAGTGAATTATCTAATGGAACAACTCCTTTGTTTTGCATAAACACATAGTAAGGGTACAAATTCATCATCAAAGGCGACTTGGTTCTCGATAAGAATCGCAATAACCGTGAAATTATTGGGGTTAGGGTTTGATTGAAGAAGGCCTGGGAAGGTGGAAATGGATCAAGAACAAGTGAAGCGGCCATTGGAGTTGAAATCTTGATCTGGGTATGGAGGTTTGTGGCCACTAAAGCACTGTAAAGAGACTCAATTGCCGGCATAAGCAAAGGAGCTGAACTGGGTATGGCGGTCAAGACTTCATCACCGACGGAAATGGCGGTGATGAGGGTTTCTGGGTAGTAGGCAGCGACGTTGCGGCCGACCCATGTGGCGGCGGTGGCGTTGGAGGACCCAATTGCAAGAAGCTGGTTGTTGGGTACACTGATAACGACACTAATATTGGTCTTGGCCAGTACTTTGAGGATTTCATTATCAGCATCGTAGAGACGAATGTGCTTGATCTTTTGAAGTTGTAAAAAAGAAACTAAGTCAGCAGGAGAGAGAAAGTTTGATACGTCTGTGCCTATGTTCACTCCCACATATGGCTCATCTTGGTCCTCTTGTGCTTTAATACCTGCAAATGATTACTCTTTCACTTTATGATTGTATCCCATCACTTTCATTCAAAAAAACCCACATTTTCATCCAATTTCTGTGCAAATTGAAACATTATATGCATGTATGATGAATTTTTTTAAGTGGGTTTGGGGGAACATACCTGGTCTAAATGTGGAGAGTGCTGTGGAGAAGAGGGAGATTATTAGGAGGAAGAAAGTGAAGAGAGAGAGCCGAGACCTTGCCATTAAAAAGAAGCTTGAGTTTGAAGTCTTCTTTTTTCATCTTCTGCTTCTGGTTCTGGTTCAGCCAAGTCTTGCATTGTATTTGAAGAGTTTCTGATGTTTATGGGGGTGGTTTTCAACTGCAAAGTAGAGTTAGAGAGGAAACAACAAAGAAGAAGAGTTGATTGAAGTGAACCAGTGAAAGTTGAAGGCTTGTCAGTTTTGTAAGATCTTGGTTAGATTTTTGGCAGGGGTGGAAAAAAAGTTGGGTACTTAGAGAGCGTTATTAGGGGGATAATGAAGTTTTTAATCATATCAATTACTCTTTTTTTGAATAGAATCTAGTTAAATTAGTAAAACAATTAATTATCAAATTTTAATATGAATCGTAAAACTAAACTTTTAAACTTGCAGTGAAAAATTCAGTAAATATTCTACCCTGTTCGATGGTTGGTTGATTAGATTTTGATCGTTTTTCTGAATAACAATAATGACCTTTTGGAACAACAGCAAAATTTATAAAAATAATATTGCACTTTCTTCTTTTTAATCATATGCAATTATGCATGGTTGAATGCCAAAAAGTTGAAGCAAATCTATAAAATAGGTAAAATCACACTTTCACCTCATAAACTATGACTTCAGTTTTATTTTGTCTCCATAACTCTTCAATTTTCAAAAAGATAGGAGGGAACGTTTAGAAAAGACTGAGTACCTTTGGCCAAGCCAAACGTGGTCGAACTGAGTGAGCATCAATATCAGCCAACCAGTATTGAAATCACCCTCAGCAAACAGTTCAATTAGCAAAACTCTTGAGCTATTGTGGAGACTAAACAAATGTGTGGAATACCCTCTGAATGAATCGGCAACTGAATGGGATTTTGATTCCACAATAAAAAAAAAAAAAAAACGATTAGATCCACTGGAGCAAATGATAGTTAGGTTATTGCTAATGATTAAAGGTGATCATAGACAATTGAAAAAAAAAAAAAAATTGTCTATCCCATGGTGCACATTGTGAACGTAATCTAAAAAATTCATTAATGAGAAAAGAAAAATTAGAAAGGTTCAAATACAAATTTGGGAATGTCTGGCTGAAAAATCGGTATGCCACCCTATTTCAATGAGGGTTCTAAATGCTAAAAATCGGGGTACACTAGTACACATTTTTTTCTTTACTAATTGTTTGTTTAACTTTAGAGTCTTTAATGATTTAAGTATTGAAATATCTCATTCTGTAAATGTTTGTCCGTCTTATTAGGGGAAGGTGCACCCAATTTGTTTGATTAGAGTCTTTTAATTCCCAAATCAACCATCATCGATTTCATCATTATTGAGATCCGAAGTTTTATTCCCCTACATTTTCCAAATCAATTTAACGAAATTTTAGTGGATTTTTCTTAGTGTGCAGTGGTTTAAATGGGATAAGAATTAGAGAGGAGCCCAACGCTACTTACTACATGGTCACTAAACAAAGTGTGAAATCTCTAGATCATCACAATGGTTCCACTATGCTATAGTATAATCCTTCATTTTAGAAGATGAATTACTAGTTTTACTCTCAATTTTGATTACATTATAAAAAAGGTCAAAAGAAAAAAAAAAAGAGACACAATTCCAATAGCATTTTATACATACATTTTGAGACTAGTTGGACAGGTAATAGACGTTTGCATTGTATAAGGATGTAATTGAGGCGGGTGTAAGTTTATTTTGATTGAGTACGAGTTTTTTAGTAACACAATCTTCAAAAATAAGTTTGAAAGTTTTCTCAAAGAAAGTTAAAAGCTAGAGGATGTCACATTCTATACTATCAATTCTTTCGTATCTCGTCAAACACGCACAACCTAATTTTTCTCGGTCAATGATCCTATTCTTTAAGCTTTGATTCTTTTGAGATTACTTTAACAACGAGGATAGAATTTTGTTAGAATACCCATTATCGTTACAGATTTGATTATTGGAATACAACACTTCCTTCCAATTAAGATTATTACAGTTCAAACCGCCTCCTGAGACGGTCTCGGGCAGGCGGGCAGGCGGGCTCACCCAGCAATAAAGTTTCTATTTGCACTGCCACATAAACATATGTTAAAAGAGAATTACATTCGGACACGAGATTTGTCACTTAATCACTCAGATCTCTTATTTAAAATATTACATACAGATCTTCTGAAGTTTATATGCACATAACACTAAGATCTCTGCCGTCAAATGTTAGTTATTATATTGGTTAGTAAATTACATTCAGACTCTCTAAAATTTATAAACATATAATACTTAAATTTATCAAGTTTAAAATGTTATAGTTAGATCAAAAATATTCTAATTAAAGATAAAATATCAAGTATTTTAAATTTTACATCCAAATTCATGATCTATTGTATCATTTATTAAAATAAAATCAAAAATAAAATTTAATTTTTTTAAAAAAAAATTGTAATTAATATACAATTATACTATCTATTGGAATAAAATTAAAAAAATCAAACAAGGAGTCTAAATCATTAATAATAGAATTAAGGGTAACTCATGTTTAAAGGTACGGTGCAATATAAATCAATCGATTAATTTGGAGAAGTGAGTAGTGAAGATCTGCAATATAAACTAATCGATTAATTTGGAGAAGTGAGCAGTAAAGATCCTTGAGAAGAACAGTAACAGAGTTAAAAATATGATCTAGAGTATAGACATTTTAAGTATAATAGATAAAAATAATGTGATATATTTATATTTTTTATATCGGATTTGATACTTAAAAATTCATCAAGCAAAAAAGAGTTTGTTTAAAAAAAATTAATAAGATAACATCTATAAATAAAAGGGATCAATTATATAATTTATTTGATATAAAAGCAATATTCTATAATTTTTAATTTTCTTACAAATTCTATATTTTATTTATTTTTTGCTATATATTCCATAATTTTTGAACCAAATGAGGCGCTAACAAATCATACTAATACTCTAAAGAATCAATTTTAGTTTGCTAATTTTAAGAGATTTAGTATGAACTTTTTGTTTTTATTTTTATTTTTTTTGTTCTAGTACCCAATTCTATATTTTATTCATTTTTTGTTATATATTTCATAATTTTTGAACCAAATGAGGTTTTAACAAATCATACTAATACTCTAAGGAATTAATTTTAGTTTGTTAATTTTAAGAGATTTAGTATGAACTTTTTGTTTTTATTTTTTTGTTCTAATACCCAACTTATTTGACCCAATTAATACTATTGTGACATAATTTAGGGATTTAATATATTATAACAATTGGATCGATAGTGTTAGAAATTTAAAAGAAAAATTAGCAAAATTCTAGAGCTATTGTGGAGACTAAACAAATGTGTGGAATACCCTCTGAATGAATCGGCACCTAAATGGGATTATGATTCCACAATAAAAAATAAAAATAAATAACGACTAGGTCCACTGGAGCAAATGATAGTGAGGTTATTGCTAATGATTAAAGGTCATCATAGACAATTGATAAAAAAAAATTGTCTATCCTACGGTGCACGTTGTAAACGTAATCTTAAAAATTCATTAATGAGAAAAGAAAAATTAGGAAGGTTCTGATACAAATTTGAGAAGGTCTGGCTGAAAAATCGGTGTGCCACCCTATTTTAACGCGGGTTCTAAATGCTAAAAATTGGGGTACACTAGTACACATTTTTTTCTTTACTAATTGTTTGTTTAACTTTAGAGCCTTTAATGATTTAAGTATTATAGTATTTTCGGTTGAAAGATCTCATTCTGTAAAAGTTTGTCCGTCTTATTAGGGGAAGGTGCACCCAATTTGTTTGATTAGATTCTTTTAATTCCCAAATCAACCATCATCGATTTCATCGTTATTGAAATCTGAAGTTTTATTCTCTTACGTTTTCCAAATCAGTTTAACGAAATTTTAGTGGATTTTTCTTAGTGTGCATTGGTTTAAATGGGATAAAAATTAGAGAGTAGCCTAACGCTATTTTCTACATGGTCACTAAACAAAGTGCGAAATTTCTAGATCGTCACAATGGTTCCACTATGCTATAGTATAATCCTTTACTAGTTTTACTCTCAATTTTGATTACATTATAAAAAAGTCAAAAGAAAAAAAAAAAAAAGAGAGAGACACACGCAATTCCAATAGCATTTTATAGATACATTTTGAGACTACTTGGACGAGTAATAGACGTTTGAATTGTAAAAAGATGTTATTAAGGCGGATGTAAGTTTATCTTAATTGAGTACGAATATTTCAGTAATACAATCTTAGAAATAAGTTTGAAAATCTTCTTAAAGAAAGTTCAAACCTAGAAGACGTCACATTCTACACTATCAATTCTTCTATATTTCGTCAAACATGTACAATCCAATTTTTTTCAATCAATAACCCTACTCTTTAAACTTTGATTCTTTTAAGATTACTTTAGCGACGAGGATAGAATTATATTAGAATACCCATTGATTTTTCTATCGTTACAGATTTGATTATTGGAATACAGCATTTGCTGCCAATTAAGATTATTGCAGTTCAAACCGCCTCCTGAGACGGTCTCGGGCAGGCAAGCAAGCTCACCCAGCAATAAAGTTTCCATTTGCACTGCCACAGAAACATATGTCAGGAGAATTTCATCGAGACCTCTTGAAGTTTGTCATTTAATCACTTAGATCTCTTGACATTTAAAATATTATACATAAATCTCCAAAATCTATACACGCATAACATTTAGTTCTTTCAAGTTTAAAATGTTATACTTAAATCAAAAATATTTCAATTAAAGATAAAATATCAAATATTTTAAATTTTATAATCAAAATTCATGATTTATTGTATCATTTATTAAAATAAAATCAAAAATCAAAAATCAATTTTTTTTAAAAAAATCGCAATTAATATACAATTATACTATATATTTGAATAAAATCAAAAAAATCAAACAAGAGATCTAAATCATTCATAATAGAATACGAATTTTACAACTAAAATTCATGTTCTATTATGTCATTTATTGAAATATAATCAAAAATTAAAAATTAATTTTTTTCTTAAAAAATCATATTTAGTATACAATTATACTATCAATTGAAATAAAACTAAAAAAATCAAATAAGGGGTCAAAGTGTAATGGAAACAATATATTCTAACTTAATTGGAGTAATTTACTAGTTTAATTTGGTCGTTTAATTAAATTTCAATAGATAGTATAATTATATAGTAATTATAATTTTTTTTTAAAAAGTAGATTTTTTTAAATTTTATTTTAATAAATGTCATCATATAACATAAATTATGGTCGTAAAATTTAAAATATTTCATATTTTATTTTTGATTGAACAATTTTTTGTCTAATTATAACATTTTAAACTTGAGAAATTTAAGTATTACATACCTACAAACTTTAAGAAAGTCTGAATATAATTTACTAACTACATAGAAGGGGACATTGATGACAATAGTTTAAGAGTTAGAGCATCTCCAAGAGGGCTATCTAAAATAGTTATTCAAAATATATTAAAATATTATATTAACTTCTTTAATTAACTACTTTTTCAAACTCACTCCAATAACGCTATCTATTTTAACTAACTACTTCAACTAACTTTAATTAATTTAAATTATAAAATTTAAAATATTATTTAGTATGTCATGTCATTATCATATTGATGACATCACATGCTGACATATTACGCCACGTCATCAAAATTTAAAATTTTAATTTTTATTAATAGCGGACATATTTACAACGGTCACGAACACTACTTTTTGCCATCAAAATATAACTTTTAGGCAATCTCAATGCAGCAAACCTAATTAAACATAGTAGCATGTATATAAATGCATATAACATCCATCCCCTACATAGAAGTAACTAAGTTCTCCTAGTTCATAAAAATGATAAATAGATATAACAATTGATTTTCGTTTCTCTTTCGATCCCAACACTACTTTTGCCATGACTGCAATTTTCTTCTAAGCTGATTTTTATGACAACAAGCCATATTCAAGTGATTAGTGAAAAAAACAAAAGAAACAACCGGGGCCATAACAAACAAAGGAAAACATGGAAGTAGATATAGCATTTTGGTGTTAGTCAGAAATTGTGCCAGTGCATTGTTCTGGTAGCAGTGACCATTGTATGATGAATACCAATAACACAGTGTTGCTTATTATTCTCCTATTCCTCAAGAAAATATTGCAATGGATCAGCTTCATCAATAGCAGTCAGCTTCATCAATAGTAGTCAAGTAAATGGACATCAAGTAGTAAACACATTCTAGTTCATTTTTATCAATCATGATTTAAACTCTAAAGTCCAAAAAATATTTCCAACTGGAAAAGAGGTTAAGAGGCCAAATAGACTACAAACTATGAATACTTCAAACAATCTCCAAAGTCCAAAAACTATGAATCGTAAACAAATCCCAAAACAAATGTATAAGATAAAATCCACAACAAACATACCAACCCATGAAAATAAATTACCCAAAA
>CAUOFW020002408.1:0-49653 GCA_963454935.2 Ilex paraguariensis
ATCATGTTCCTTCGGGTCACGCTACCTAAAAGTTGGCATCTATCACACTCTTTACAAATGAAGTACAATCCTCTATAAGAGAGGGCCAATAAAAACCTGACTAAAGAATTTTTGCCGAGGTCTTTTTTGTCGAGAAATGGCCACTGTATGCTCGTGAATGATAGAATGCAAGGACATCCCGCTGTTCATTCTCTGGTACACATCTCCGTATGACTTGGTCGGGGCATTGTTTGAATAGGTATGGGTTGTCGAAGTACTTCACATCTGCCATAAATATTTTTCAATCCTCTAGGCTCCAATGCGGTGGTATTTGTCCTATTGCAAGATAGTTACATATGTCAGTATACAAGGAAAAATAGAATGAATTGAGAGTAAATGTTCATCATGGATAGGATTGTTCTCATCGGTCTCTTGCACCACTTATTGAGATAAATGGTCCGCCACCACATTCTCCACTCCTTTCTTTTCTTTGATCGTAAGATTGAACTCTTCGAGTAGGAGGATTCACCTTATAAGTCTTGGTTTGGCATCCTGCTTAGACAACAAATACGTCAAATCAGAGTGATCAGTATAGACTACCATTGGTGAACCAATGATGTAAGAACAAAATTTTTCTAATGCAAATACTACTGCTAGAAACTCCTTTTCTATGGTGGTGTAATTCATTTGGGCTTCATTGAGCATTTTGCTAGCATAGTAAATTACATAAGGTCTATTGTCCTCCCTCTGACTGAGCACTACACTGACCATAATCACTTGCGTCGCACATAAGCTCAAAAGGTAAATCCCACTTGGGTGGTCGCATAATCAGAGGTATGACAATCATGCTTTTGAGTTTTTTAAAAGATGCCTCACAATCATCCGACCACTCGAATGGGACATCCTTAGACAATAAGTTGGTCAAGGGTCTGGCCAATGCACTAAATTTTTTTATGAAACAATGATAAAATCCAACATGGCCCAAAAATGACCTGATATCGTTAACGACTCTTGGTGTAGGAAGGTTGGAAATGGCCTCCACTTTTGATTTGTAACTTCGATACCCCTTGCCAAAACTATATGGCCGAGAACAATTCCCTCTGTCACCATGAAGTGACACTTCTCCCAATTGAGGACCAAGTTCTTTTCCTTGCATCTCTCTAGAACTTTCTCTAAATTTCCTAGACATCCCTCAAATAAATCTCTGAATACTGAAAAGTCTTCCATAAAGACCTCTACTATCTTCTCCATAATGTCACTGAAGATCCCCATCATGCAACGTTGAAAAGTCAATGGGGCATTACATAGCCCAAAAGGCATGCGACGGTAGGCAAAAGTACCATAGGGATAAGTGAAGGTGGTCTTCTCTTGATCTTCCAATGCAATCTTGATTTGATTGTAGCCGGAATATCCATCTAAAAAGCAATAGAATAGATGCCTCGCTACTGGTTCCAATACTTGGTCAAGAAATGGCAATGGAAAGTGATCTGTTCTTGTGCATGCGTTGAGCTTGCAGTAGTAAATGCATACTCTCCATCCGGTGACCATTCTCATTGGAATAAGCTCATTATCATTATTTGCCACCACGGTGACTCTCGATTTATTGGGGACTACTTGCGTGGGGCTAACCCACTTACTATCGGCAATTGGAAAGATGATGCCTACGTCAAGTAGCTTTAAGACCTTGTTTCTCACAACATCCTTCATGATTGGGTTCAACCTTCTTTGTGGATGTCAAGACGGCTTGGAGTCATCCTCAAGATAGATGCGGTGAGAACAAATGAGGGGGCTTATCCCCTTTATGTTGGCAATTGTCCAACCAATCGCCTCCTTATGTCTCCTTAACAAATCCAAGAGATCTTCTTCTTGCTTTGGATCCAAGGTTGAGCTAATCACCACCGAAAAAGTTTCTTCCACTCCAAGATATGCAAACTTCAAGTGGGATGGTAGTGGCTTCAATTCCAACATGGGTTTTGTACATTTGATGGAAAGATTTTATTTTCTTGATGTGGAAGTTTCTCAAATGTAGGAGTCCATCTCTCCACCCTGCTCATCAACCTCTTTTATATCAACAATTCCCTCTTCTTCCAACTTGAAGGTGCTCATTTACTCCAAGTGCTTCTCTACCAAGGTGTCGATCCGGTTAATCTCATATGCCTCCTCGTCATCCCTTGGTTGCTTGGGCAAATTGAACACATTGAGATCCATAGTCATGTTCCCAAATGCTAGCTTCATAAGACCGTTCTTGCAATTAATCACAACATTAAATGTAGCAATAAAAGGTCTACCAAGTATTACAGGGATTTGGGAGTTAAGATTTTCAACCGGGCGAGTGTCGAGCACAATAAAATCAACAGAAAAGTAAAATTTATTGACTTGCACTAAAACATCCTCAACTACTCCCCTTGGTGTCCGGACACTACGGTCCGCTAGTTGAAGCGTGATTGTAGTAGGCCTCAATTCTTCGAGCTGAAGTTGTTGGTACACCGAGTACGGAAGGAGGTTCACATTAGCCCCCAAATCAAGGAGTGCTTGCTCCACCCAGCAATTTCGGATTGTTATGACAATGGTGAGGTAGCCGGGGTCTTTAAACTTCGGAGGGGTGTTTGTCATCAAAATCGAACTCACTTGCTCCGTGAGGAATGCTTTCTTGTGAACATTGAGCCTCCTTTTCACATTGCATAAGTCCTTCAAGATCTTTGCACAAGATGGAATTTGCTTTATCGCATCAAGGAGTGGAATGTTTATTTTCACCTGCTTAAACATTTCAATGATATCAGAATAATTAGCCACCTTGATGGGTGGCTTCAAGCGATTGAGAAAAGGAGCAGGCATGGGTGAAACAAGCACACTTTCATCAATAATTTTTTTATTCTCACCTACCTCACTTTCTCTCTTCTCACTCACTCCACACTCAACGGTGTCACCCATGGTTTCATTTTCTTTTGGCAAAGTGGCTTTGGGTGAGACTTTTGACACAATGGTCTTATCTATTTATTTGCCACTACGAAGGGTGGTCATCGCCTTGAGTTGCTCACAACTCTCTCTTAAGGGCTCCGATGACTCAATGACATGTTGACATCTAGGGTTCTCTTGGAGTTGAGCAAAAAATTTTCCTTTCTCTTGTTGTGATGCCCTCATAGAGCTTGCCAGCTTCGTGAGTTGGGCTCAAATGTTATTAAAAGCTGCGGCATTTTGATTGTTGATGGTAGTCTGACTTTGAATGAAAGCATGAACCATATCCTTTATTTTTTTCTCTTGTGGGGAGGTTGATAGGTGGGAGGATTGGATGGCCCTTAGGAAAAGCTTTGTGGAGGTGGACTTTATGAAAAATTTTGTGGTGGTGGGTTTGACAAATACCATTGTGGATTGGTCCGGGGGTGTTAGGAGGTACACGCTTGACCTTGACCTTGGTATTGATTTTGCTTGGGAGGCATGGGAGATGAATATGCATTTGTAGCATGAGGAATGAGATTCTCATTTCTCCAACTAAAATTTGGGTGATTACTCCAACCTAGATTGTAAGTGTTCGAATTGGGAGAGAATGATTGCCTCGTTTGGTTGAAGGCATGAACTTGCTCATGGTACACTTCCTTAAGTGCTGGACTGTTAGGACACTCGGATATGGAATGATCTACACTCTCACAAATTGCACATCCTTCCTCGATCTTAGAAACATTGACACCTCGTGTCTCCGATTGACTTCAAGAATCTCCACCTTTCTAGACAATTTGACAATTTTTGAAAGCAAGTCTTTCTGGTTTCTCAAATCATAAAACCCTCCCCCTTGAGTTTGGCCACTTTATGGAGGAGAAGACCTTGGTACATCGGTGGGATTTGTAATGTCCCATGATTGTGCATTCTCTGCCAAAGTATCAAAGAAATCTAAGGCCTCGTCAGGTTCTTTGTTCAAAAACTCCCCATTACACATCTTATTGATGAACTGTCGATGGCCAAGTGTGATTCCTTCATAGAAGAAACTCACCATTTGCCATGGTTCGAAGCCATGGTGTGGAATGGATTGTAGCAACTCCTTGTACTGATCCCAACATTGGTAAAATTGCTCATTAGACTTCTCTGAAAAGTTTTGAATTTTTTTTTTTAAAGTGGTGGTTTTATGCACCAATTTTTTTTTTATAAATAGGAGAGCATTTGGTTCCAAGATGTTACGGATCGAGGCCTCAAGGAATTAAGCCACGTTTTTATCTTATCTCTTAGGGAAAAAGGGAATAATTTTAGCCTAGCTATGTCTACCATACTATGAGCGGTGAGGAAGGTTTCAACTATTTCCTTAAAATCCTTTATGTGCAAATAGTGATTTTTCTTTTCAATTCCATGGAAAGTGGGAAGTAGTTGCAACATCCCCGACTTAACCAAGAAGAGATGAGCTTGGATTGGAAGGAGGATGCGTGAGGGTGTGTTGCTTTGTGTGGGTTGAAGGAAATCCCTCATTCACCTCGCTGGAGGCTCAATGTGGATGTTGTTCCCTTCATTCACGGGAAGGGGAAATTGCATTCGTGGATCGGGCATTCCAGGTTCTTGTCCTCCCCCACCCAATTGCATGTTTGGATTGGCACCTACATTCTCAAAATTATCACCCGCATCCTCGGGTGGGTCTTGGTCAATGTTCATATTAGGGCCCAAGGGTTGTCTAACTAGTCGATTTTGTTCGGCCCTTCCCCGCATATAAAAAAATTACTAAAAATTAAGAGTGTAAATAAACAAAAGTACATACAAGGATCAACGTACCTCAGCCCAAGATGAACATCACGGGACTTACCCCCGTTGTCCGAAAATCACCTTCTAGATTCAATGGTTGCCTTCCCCGGCAACGGTGCCAAAAATGCTTGATCTTTTCCGTTGTAGTATATCCTAACCTCTAAACATCATTTTTCAATGCGTATAGCCTATGTGTGGAGGAAAGTGTCACTCTCCCTTGGAATGATGTCAAAAGAAAGGGCAACGGAATGGTGGAATGAAATGTGTGTGTGTGTGTGTGAACAAAAATACTTCCCAAGTGCAAGAAGCCTTTTGTATGTCATGTTTTACTTGGAACCATATTCCAAGGTCGTCTTCTCAAGAAAGAAGGTGAATCGTGTAGAAGGTACTTTTGGTGAAATAAAAGTGTGAAATCTTTTGTTGTTTGAAGTTAGTTTATGATTTGTGTTGTGATGAAATTGAAATGGGAAACAAGTGTTGACTAATCTGAAGGGTTCACTCCAATGGGAATGACAAGTTAACTCAAAACCTTCCTCCAATGGTGCATATATGAATGATTGATTCATGGGATGCGAGGGATGAGATGGAAGTGAAGATCCAAGCATAACCCGTGACAAGTCTACGGGATATCAAAGATTCACGCCATGTCCTCACTCAACCCAGTCAACCGAACCATCGTACACCGAGGGGAGGAAAGAAGATGAGTTGAAATGGCATACCCAAGAGGAGCTCCCCCTTGGATTAGCCAACTTAAAAACTTAGCTACTCATGCTTAAGGTAAAGACAACAATGTAATGAGAATACATTATAAAGAAATGAAGATTGGAGCTAAGCATAAACTAAATGCATAAATATAACTTCTGGATAATTATACATGTCTATCACCTCTTACTAAAGATTGGATGAGAAATTATTCACTCTTCATGACTTTGGTAAAGCTAGAAAAGTGAGTGATGCTCATCCCTCCAAGTAGAGGAGTTGCAAGGTAAAACATATTACACACGGAGCCAATCTTCGAGAAAGAATGAGTGAATCACGTTCCACCTTTCACGGCTTTGGTAAAGCTCTAGAAAAGTGGAAGAGTTTCACTCCTCTAAGGGAAGAAGGAAGCTCAAAATAATTGAAATAAAAGAAAGAAATAAATTAAAAGAAAACAATAATACAAAATTAAAAGAAGCAATATATTAAAAGAAAACAATAACACAAGAAAAGAAAACAACAATAAGAAAGCAATAATGACTTTTGGAGGGTTTTTCACTACCAAAAAGTGCTCTTTTCAAGAAAGCAATGATACAAGAAAGCAATAATTACTTTTGGAGATTTTTCACTACCAAAAGATGTTATTTACAAGAAAGATGATACATGAATGCAATAATGAATTTTGGAGGGTTTTCCATTACCAAAAGATGCTTTTTACAAGAAAGATCATACAAGAGAAAAAAGATGACTTTTGGAGGGTTTTCCAATACCAAAAGATGCTCTTTACAAGAAAGATGATACAAGAAAGCAATAATGACTTTTGGAGGGTCTTCAAGAGAATATGGTTGATCTTTACAAGACCCAAGGGATGGTATTTATAGGCAAAAAGGGAGGGCTTGAATTACACTTTGATCCCCCTCCCTTTTGAGCTTTCGATAATTGGCTCCCCAATAGTTTGTAGCTTTGACGTAATTGGCTTCCCAGTAGTTGGTAGTTTTGACGCACAAAACCCTGAAAAGAACAACAATCAATTCATTATCCCTAATTCACATACTAACCCTAATTTGATTTGTTTTGACTAGTTTAACTTTGTTTAACTAACACAATTGACCTATTAACTTAATTAAATTATACATTAATTAGGGTTAATCAACACCCAGTATAATATTTTAAAACACATTCAACCTTTACCCTTGTTTTTTCATTCTTCACATAATTAAACTGAAAACTAACCTTGATTACATATTCGCATAAAGCATTTCAAAAATTAGCTTCTCCTCCCTCACAATTCTTACCAACCTCTACTAGTCCATTAGACCATCCATCAGTCAACAAAACTTTCTCATTGTGACAACAAAAACGAGGGAGAAAATCATCCTCATGACCAAAAAGTGTTAACAGATAATTCAAAACTTTCCACAACTTCCCCAATCTCAAAATCACGAACCTCATTCCCTTTTACAACAGCTGTAACATCAACTTAACTCAGCTGAACAGACCGTGCAATTAAAAATATGTTTCTCACGTCATGATCATTTTGCAAAGTGCAAGGTAGATGTTGGGGAATAGTGTACGAGAGGGCAACACAACTGGAACTCAACCTATTCCAGTTGTCACAAACACCATGTAACACATCATCAATAGTAGAATTCATTGAAATTATAATCACAACAATCCTAGAGAAATACTTGCAACTAACCAATATGTTATCCTCCATGTGTTACAACCAAGAAAACAAATATAAAGGAAAAAACATTGAAATACAAAAACAATCAATTTTAATTCCAATAAAGCTCAAATAGTAACATGAAAACTAAAAATAGAAACTAATTTAAAAAAAAATGAATTTGTGTACTTGATTATCTCTATACCACTAACACATTCATGTCACTACAAATCTGCAAAACAAAAATGAATTTACTATATTCTGATAAAGAACAAACATACAATGACTATGGCTTGGCGTGTTAGTAATAAACAAATTAAATAATCATCAATCAAACTAAGAAAATAACTCTCAGCGGGTCGTAATAAAAATTAACATTGAATTTTTGGCAATAAAACTTTCAATAAGTAACATTGAATTTTCAGCAAGTAACATTCAAAATTTGGCAATGACAAAAACAATGATGTTATTCATAGTAGATAAAGTAGCCAATTAGAATGAATACTTCAAGAGATCTGATTGTTCCAATACACAAAATCAAGAACAACTCGATCTCCAGCAAATAGTAAGTTGAACTCGAATTACCGCGTCACAATCTCTAACACAAATTCGTAGTTCGTCGACAAACAAATTTGAACTCTAGCTACTACTTCTATCATCTTCAAAACTCCCCCAAACACAAAAGCATGTTATTCAAATGAATAACAGAACAAAAATTGGTTAAGAATTTGAATTGAATTATTAAGGAAATCTTCTAATCTATGTTCATAAATCAAGCATTCATATATTTAATCACCAGTTTCCACACACACACACATATATCCTTAACTAACGTCTATGGCTTTCCATAATTGACCAATACTAACACCGGTAGGGGTATTTTTTAGATTAAAAAAATGGACTTAAGTATTTACTAATAAGATTAAAAATGGACTTATTTTCAAATAAGTTTTCTTGATGGGTTCTAGTTATTATAAGTCCATCTAGGAGGATTCAGCCCCAATTTTCACTAAAAAAAATTGGAAAATTCGGAGGTTGACCCCCCTTTTTGGACTTATTTGGTGATAAGTCCATCAAGGAAACTTGTTTAATATTAAGTCAATTTTGATCTCCATTGTCCAAAATACCCCTAATAGTTATGTTTACTTAAAAGAAATTTGAAAATTAACAACTTTTAAATTTTAGAAGTTTGATTAACATTAAAATTCTTTCTCACTCTCTCTCATTTCTATCTATATCCATATATATACTATTTATTTCTCTCATATATATATATATATATACAAAATATATAAAAAATAACACAAAAAAACAGTATCATTTATATAGTACCATTCAAACACAAAAAATAGTATCATTTAAACACAAAAAAAAATAGTAATATTTAAACATAAAAAATAATAATATTCAAAAACCAAAAAAAAATAATAACATTACATATTAACATTTGGAAAAATAACAGTAGCAACATGCTCACCAAAAACAGTAATATGCCCACAAAAATAGTAACATGAACAGTAACATAGTAAATATATATAGAGAGAGAGAGAGGGAGAGAGAGAGAGAGATAGTATCCATTATTTTTTGAATTTGAGTTTCAAATTTATATATAAAGAATTTATTGGCATATCTTCATTGACATTGAATTAAGGAATAATAATTCCGAAGTTAGGAAACTAATTTAAAGTAGTTTTGAAGGAAGGGTATTTTGGAGTTTTAAAAAAATAGGGGACTTAACTACTTATTAGTGAAATTAAAAACAGACTTATCCCTAAATAAGTTTAGTTGACAGACTAAACTCATTATCAATCCCTTAAGGAGGACTTAGCCCAAATTTTAAAAAAAAATTCACTCACTAATTTTCTTTTGAATTAGATCTCTATTGAAAAGTTAAAACAATGGTCATAACTAATGTACCTTACAATTGCAAAAAATAACAACAATGGCATTCCCTAATTTAATTACTTATTCTAAAATGTTATGTCATCATAATGTACATTTTTCTCCATAAACACAAATCGTAAGACTGATGTATTAAAAAAATAGGTACGCAATTAAAAAAATATACATAGATTTTCAAGCCAAAAAATAATTGGTACACAATAAAAAAAAAAAAGAACACAATAACAAAATATAAAAAATAGCAGGTACACAATAATCGTCAGACAGGGGCACTAAAACACAGATCGTTAAACAGGTATACTAAAATACAGATCGTCAGATAAGTACACTAAAATGCAGATTGTTTATGGACATTCTTCTCCATGAACACGGATTGTCATACAGGTACTCTAAAACACAACTCATCATATAGGTACACTAAAACATAGATCGTCAGACATGTACACTAAAACACAAATTGTCAAACATTATTATAATGTAGCTTCTTCCACATAAATACATATTGTTAAAAAATCTTATGTAAGATTAAATATGCAATAATATATCCTACTATGAATTGCCTGATGTTTTTGTATGATTCCCAAACAAGATTAAATTTAAGAGTTGATTAGATGACATTTTTTATGTGTTCATGCATGTACATTTTCTACTTGTACATAATGGAATGCGATGTGTGATGCCACAATTATGATTGAAATTCAGACTACCAGCACTTGCAGCTTCTTGTGCAATAAACACACTCACCTTCTTATAGATAGAAGTCTTGTACCTCTCAGAGGTACACCATCCAGAGAAATATCTCTATACTGATTATATATATATATATATACTTTGGTTCATGTTTTTTATGTCAGTAGATATACTTATGTATATGTATTTCTATATATTCTAGCTTTTGATGTATCGATTTTATTAGAGCTTTTAGATTTTTGCTACAATAACTTTGATGAAGTTGATATTAGCTCGTTAGGCTGTAACTATGTGATGAGGGCAAAATGGATAATGAAAACACAACAATTGCTCCACCCCTTACTATTCACGCCAATACAAGGATCGCGTAAGTTTTTTCAAAACATAGAGGACTTTTTTGGATACTAAAAATTCAATTAAATTAAAGTTAAATTGTACACCAAAGGAGGGACCCTAGACTAATTCACTATTAATATTATCTCATTTTATCCTTGAATTTGACAGGTCAGTACTTATAATCGTTTCAAAATTACATGATAGTTATGCTTTAATCATAAATTTCCATCCGAATTAGAGTTGCCTTTATCTAAATCTCCATAAAAAGTTAGTTTGATGTAGTGTTCATCTATAACAACATAATAAGTAATTTTGCTTTTTTGCTTTTGTTTTTACTAATAAAAATGTCAAGGTTATGGCTAAATGGTTAGTCTTTGTTGTGTTATTAAACCTTATTTTTTGAAGCATTGTCATTTTAAAAGAGCTCTTAAATAAGCTTTAAAGTAGAATCAATAGAAATTAGGGCTTTTAGTGAGAATTTTAAACAAGATATTTCGAACTTAATATAAATTGAGTAATGTTATGCTTACTAATTTTCTTTTGTTTTACCAAATCTTCCATTCTAAATGATGTGGCACAATCTCCATCATTGAATATTAATAGGACCTAGTTATTTGAAGGCGAAAACTGTGTCATATTATTCGACATGAAAATTTGGTAAGTATAGCATTACCCATATAAATCTATCTAATATTAAAGTCAAGAAGTTAAATTTTCAACTTATAAAAGTACAATAATGGTCAAGATTAATTCAATATTCATATATTTTGACCTAATAGTACAAAACTCATCCCAAAAAGATTTTTTTTGCTCAAAAATGTTGTAAAACTTGGGTAAATTTGAATTTTTATGAAAAAATGGTAAAACGATAACTAGCCACTACAACACAGGTTGAAAACCCAAATTTTTATAGAACTCAGATGATGAAATGAACCTCACCGTTGGATTCATCTTGCGAAATATAGTTACACAATCAATTTTTGTTGGATTCTGAGATAGTCAATTTTTTTTCCGTTTTACAAGGTGATCGGATGTCGTGTGACCAAAACAAATGAGATTGGACTTGAATCAGGATGAAATTTAATCAGGATGAAATAGGAACCCAAGAATGGAGGAAATGTGGTGCAATGAGGGCCAAGTGTTTGGAGAGTATAAATAAGAGAGAAAATCAATTTTTCTCCCCATTTCTTATCTAGGTTTTCGTGGAGAAGGAAGAGAGGGAAATGAGAGAGTTCTCCAACTTCTCTCTATAATCTACGGCCCTACATTCGCCAAATAGACTCAGTCCAAGAATCAAAGTTCATCTACACGACGAGGGCTATGCCTACGTACCAAAAAACACAGATTTTGATGAAGTTTAAAAGATGGGATCTTGTAGAATCAAGGGTTAGAGCTTAATTTGGGTATTTTGGAGCTTTCTACAGTTTGTTTTATGCTTCAAGAGGTAGAGTTCTTTTCCTAATTAGGATTATTTTCAACCTAGGGTTGATATATGGAATTGGTAGGGTGTTAGATATGTAATCTCATGTATAACAAATACCTATGATATTTGAAATGTAGGAAATGAGTATTAAGAATAGTTAAAATTAATTCTAGCATGAATTAGGTATGTAGAAATTGCTTGTTTGTGATTTCTTGAGATATGTGATGAAATTGAAAATATTATGTGTTTACATGATTTGGTGCCTTGAAGGTGTTTGATGAAATGCCTATGTGGATTAAGTGTGTTATTTGTATTGATTATGTTATAACATGCTTGTGATTTGATGTTTGTATATGCATTGTGGTATATTGACATCGTGGCTAATGATGGTGGTTATATGCTTATGATGTAATTTACTATGGAAAATGTTGATGGGTATTAAATTTGTTCATAATGTGCACATGACATATTAAGCTTGATGTGAACATTGCACTTGTACATTTACATTTGCATAAACACAAGAAACAGTGTATTCGTGGGCATTTTTATGAGTGCGGGTGTGTGTGCATGCTGATTGGATCAAACATCATTCTTGATGGTTGATAAGTGGATTCGGGAAGGTTAGACATAGGTCCGAATGAGTTGCACGGTTGTATGAAAAAAATTTGTGTCGGGTATAACAAGTTGGGCTAAATTCTCCCTTGGGTGCAAGACCTGGTTACTGGTTTATACATTTCCGCTGGTGAAAGTTCAAAAAAAGTGTATCGGTGTGCAGAACCAGTGGTGAACCACCAAAATCCGTTTAACCAACAAAGACACATGGTTTATTTTTAAAAAGGTCATTGGATGTGTAACATTAATAACGAGGGTTTGGAATTTCCGGATTCATACACATGATATTGCATGGGTTATGAGAGCCGGTAAAGGCTAGTGTTGAGTTGCATGTATGAATGTCATCTCATATCATGGTATGACATAGAGGATTTCATTGTTGAATTGCATATTCTTGAATGAAGTAATTGTTGCTTATGATTTGCATGTGAATATTTTATATGCATCTAGGTTGAGGAGTAGACTCTTTAAGAGATACCTTATTGCTCACCTTTTATGGGACAGAATTTTAGGTGCCGGACATGTGCTGGTGGACGACTCTCATTTTGGCCCTCATTGATGAAGAAAAGCCGAAATGTGGCTTTTAAATCATATTTTGTAAACCTAATATGTTATTCAATTTTTGGCATGTAATGCTATGTAGAGAATTGGGAAAGAACTAATATAAACTGTATTTTTTAAAAAAAATTGATGTTATATGAGTTTGGGTTGATGTTGTATAAGGTTGGAATGAATTGAAATTGAAAAAAGTTGGAATCGGGGAAAAACTGGAAGACCTACCGGTAGAACAATGAGTTATTCTACCAATAGAACATTTTCATTAGACTTTTTCTATCAGTAGAATGTAAATTTTTTATGCTAAAACATTTTTAGTGAGTTTTCCTACTGGTAGAATGCTAATAAAGCTACCGGTAGAAGAATTCCATAAGGTTTTCCTACCGGTAGATCGATGAACTCTTGTACCGGTAGGTTTCCCTAAAATTTTTAAAAATTCAAATGGTTTTGCTACCCCTTTAGGTTCTAAGTCCTTTTGTTCAAATGATGCAAATGAACGATAATTAAGGTTAAATTGATGTATATTGGACCTTGGAAGGGTCATGTGATTGAATTGTACATAGGTTATGCATTTGGGAGTGCCCGGTACAAGGGAGAATCTGCCCGAACATCATGTTGTTTGTGATCCGGATAAAGGGGATGTTGTGCCGTGGTGTCAGGTTATTCGGCATTCACAAGTGTTTCTGCAAGTTAATGGGTGATTAACGAGTTGACAAAGGACCCCCGATTTTAAGGGCATCATAAATATCAACTTCTCTGCACGGTCTTTAATACCAGACAACTCAATCAACACATTTTTTAATGTCAAACAATGTCATTAATTCACACTTACATTTCTTTTAATTTTAATTTTAAATTGCATAATTTAATTATTATTTAAAATATAAATATTTCAAAATCAATATTCAATTTTTGGAATTCGATAGTATTTTCAAACACAGGGTTATTACTCTACATAAATAATTAACTATGGTTTTTATTCAAAAATCATTCTTCTTTTTTTTTTTGTTTCGAGATATAACCTTTCTAATCAAATTTTTGTATTAAAGTATTTTGAATAGATCATTTTCAATGGATAATATGACTTATCAATTCGATATGTTGACATAGTTGATTGCAAATAGGATGTTATTGGATTTGATTTTGAAAAATTTTATTTCTATAACAACTGTTACAGGCATTGTGACAAATATTCTATACACAATACACAAATTTGAAGTAGTATCTAGATCGCTTATATGGTTTGATGTTTCAATTGCAAAGCTAGTTTTTCTTTGTGAAATTTCTTTTAAAACTGTTAGTTTCGAAAAAAATCTAATAGACCATGTTTAAAAAAATTTCAAAAATTAAGGCAATACTTTTTAACAAAATTTAATTTAATAATTTTAATTTTTCAAAGAGTAACTATGTGTGCATGTGTGTATATATCAACCAGTTACTGCACACTTCATTGCACATAGGCCATTTTATATAATAATTTCAATTTTAAATTTTTAATTATTTTATATATTAATTTGTTGAAGATTACAACATTAGAATGCAAATCTTCAAATGTATTTAGGGGTGTCATTAGTCTTACCATCAATATGAACATGATACGAACCAACACGACATGTTACGATTCTAAAATTGATACGATTGCCAAATACGCATAATAAATGGGTTGGATTAATATTTGATACTTGTAATACATTAAATAGATTTTTTATTTTGTGGGAATTGACATGAATTGGACAAAATTACAATGACATGACCCAAAAATAGCAACATACGGATAACATGACACCACATAAATTGACACCCCTAGATGTTGTATTATGAAAAAAAAAATAATAGAAAAACACACTTGTGCAACTCTACAATTTACTCAAAAAACACCTATTTTTTTTTATCGAATTAAATTTTGCTCTCGACAACTCAATTGCTCATATATAAAAAGGTTTTTTGCTCCTAAATCAACATGCTATCTTAGTTGTTGATAATCTATCTCGACCTTAGCCTCATACACAACGTCGTTTCCATACTGTGCATGAATAATTTTAGACAAAGAGTAACCACCTTGTATGGACAGAGAGGGTGGTGAAGAAGCCTCGTGGAACCTTGCAAGACAAGAAAATACCTAAGTGAACTGATGACCGTAGGCGGCCAAAGGGACTATGATGCTTAAGTCAAATCGCAAATCAGAGATAAGTATTGAGTGAATAGGCTAGGATTGAATGCCTTGGTACTCTTGTCCTTTATTTATAGTGCTAGAAAGTTGAATCCTAATGGACCTTAAACTCCAGGTTGTGACAGAATATACATCATCACCAGCCCCGTAGACATTCAAGGCAGAATCATACTAGGATGTCGGGTCCCTACATCAGGTCCTAGATAGTATGCCTTCCAAGAGGCATTGTTGATCTTATCAATAGTTCCTTGATACTTAGAGTTGTGCTTTACTAGGACTGTAGGTCCCATGTCAATCCTTAGTTTAGTAGGACTTGACTAAGGGAAGCAGGTAAGTAGGAGAAGCCCTCAATGAGAGTCTCTTGGTTAGTAGGGTGCCTGCTAGTCAGCATTATTGCCAGATAACAATGTCTTGGTGGCTACCTCAGCGTGACCCAATTCCTCGGTTCTGTCCTCCTACTGGTTGGCACTTGCGCTAGTCAACACTAGTGAAATAAAAGAGATCCTCTTTGCCTTGGTTGAACTAAAGAAAGGCTATTGGTTTGTGCCTACCAGTTGGCACAATCAAAGCTAAATGGGTTCGCCATAATTGCCCCCATTCTTCTTTTAATTGAGGAAGTTGATTGAAGCATGGTTTTAAAACCCTTAGTTGATGTTTTCCCCTTCTTATGTTCTTCATGTTACTTTGGAGACTGGTTAAGAGGAAAGGAGAAACATTTATTGTTGTTTGATGCCAATTGTATAGGGCACTGACTTCCATTGCGCATGAGCTAGTCGAGTGATAAGAGTTGCTCGAGAGTCTAACTGAGTCTGGTATGGTCAGGGTAGACATGCTTGAGTCTAACTGAGTCTGGTATGCATTCTTGAAGAATTAAGTTACTGAGGTAGAGACTCGAGCTGGTGAGCTTCAAGAGAAACTTGCTAAGGCTAAGAGGGAAAATGTTGAGCAAGTAAAAAATGTTGTCTAAGATAATTACTTCGAGATCTTTGGACATAGTTAAGAAGACATATGTAGGAGAGAAGAAAAATTCCTTCAGAGATGGTTGGGGAGTAGCTCTCAAGCAAATAGGATTGATGGGTAATATCCAGTTTGGAAGGACGTTCCATGACCTGAGAGTGACTTCCTGATTCCTAAGATCATAAAGAAGTTCCTTGGTAGTGATGGTTCGAGTCTTTTAACAAATGTGCCCTTTGTTTTGACTGAATAGGGAGAGTTCCCATGATTTGAGGGGTTTGATGTTTAGAAGAGACAAATCCTTAAGAAAGACTAGGTAGTCTACTGAGCAATTGTAGAAGTTGTTGGCCGTTTATCAGAGGCTAAGTAACTTAGAGGGCATCCTTAAAGGTTTCATGGCACTAAAGTAGCCTGAAGAGCAACCGTGTAGGTTGCATGGAGGCGAAGTAGCCTTGGAAGATAATCATGGAGATCATATAGAGGCCAAGTAGCCTTGAGGTGCAACCACGAAAGTTGGTTTGAAGTGTAACCAGAGATATTGGATTGAGGTGCAACCACGAAGGTGGGCTTGAAGTGCAACCACGGAGGTCGGCTTGATGTGTAACCACAGAGATTAGCTGTAGGTGCAACCACAGACATTGGCTTAAGGTGTAACTACAAAGATTGGTTGTAGGTGCAACCATAGAGGTTGGCTTAAGGTGCAATCATGGAGGTTGACTTGTGGTGCAACGAAGGAGGTTGGCTTTAGGTGCCACCATGGAGGTCGGTTGTAGGTGTAACTACGGAGGTTAGCTGTAGTTGTAACTATGGAGGTTGGCTTGAAGTGCAACCATAGAGGTGGGCTATAATTGCAGCCAAGGAGGTTGGGTATAGATGCAGCCACAAAGATTAGCTTGAGGTTCAACCATGGAGGTTGGTTTTAAATGAAACCACAGAGGTCAGCTTGAGGTACAAACATAGAGGTTGGTCTAAGGTGCAACCACGGAGGGTGCAACAATCCCAAATAGAAGAACACTTAGAGTTGTGAAAAATAAAATTCTCTTTACTAATCAACGAGAACAAGAAATAATGTCTTTGAAGACTTATTGAAATAATAAGATGTTCTCGATTAAGCTAAAATTAGAATTAGTTGTCTAGTTGGTCATCTTGATTGGATTTATTACTCTTTGTACTTCTTGGTAGTCTTTTCTTTGTTAATGTACCAAGAGAGGTAGCCTTACTTGACCAACTCTTCCACGTGGCGCTTGAGTGGTAAACAATTTTCTATCCAATGGCCTTTGTCCTTGTGATTAGAATAATAGAGGTTTTGGTCTCACTTTGATGGATCTCCTATCATTTTAGGTGGCCACCTAAGTCTTTGATTTGGTTCAGAAGTTGATAGATAGGCTCCTTGAAGATAGTGTTGGTTCCTTAGTAGGAGTCCCTTGTTCCCTTGGATGACACGTCTCTCCTTGATGGGTTAGAAGTGTTGTCTTCCTCAATCTAGTTCTTCTTTGGTAGCCGGTCGACAAGTCCATAGCCATCCTACACCTTTACGTACCTCTTGATATGGTCCTGCAAGTGTAACATACTCCGAGGGCAGCCAAATGGTGAGGTGCTTCCTCAATTCACTTTCCTTGAGGAGACCCAAACAAAAAGAGATAGCAGTGGTTTTCTCATCGCACTCTTCTATGTTGGTATAGGTTTCCAAGTACATTGTGGCAAACTCATGGAAACTCTCTCTATGTTTCTAGCATAGTGCCAAAAGTGTTTCAATGGTCATTGGCTTTCGACTATTGGCTATGAATGAAGAGATGAACTCCCCTACGAGCTATTTCCAAGAGAAGATCAAATTCATGGATATCCCCTGGAACTACTTAAGAGATGACCTCCCCAAATTGGAGGGTAACATCTTACACAACAACGCATTCTTGCTCGTCCAAAGGTTCATTTTAATAGTAAAAGCCTCAATGTGGATGACAAGATTAGACTTTCCATCTTACAACTCAAAGGATGGAGGAGAGAACTTACATGGGGGCTCGACTTCTCATATAGACTGAAAAAAGAAGTAGTGGTCTTTTTTACAAGGGTTTGTCTTGCCCTCTCCTTCACTGAATATATAAGGTCATCTTGAGTGAAGTTGTGTTGTAATCGGGTGGCCACTTCATGGGGTGGTTTAGAGCCCTACACTTCTTTTTCTATAATCATTGTACCGATCATCTCGTGTAGAGTGATGGGTTAAACTTTCCTGCCTTTCTCTACGCTTCCTAGGGTAACCTTCCTTATGTAACACGCCTCCCTTCTCCATATGACGAAGAGGGTGTCATCTGGGTGAACGGACCTTAGGAAGGCATTGAGAAGTAGCGTGTCTCAGTGAATATATGCCCTGACATGGATCATGGCTTGAATAGGTCATTGTTAGTGTCCTATTCTTATGATAGGTGGATTGAGCCTTTTAGGAGTGATCATTGTGGTGGTCACTTTGATGGCTGGCGTATGACCTAACTAACAAGTTTATTGCCCATTTGGAGTAGGAGCGCCTGCTTGAGGGCTTCTAGCTCCTCCATCTTTTTTCTTTTTTCTTCTAGATAGTCAACCTTGGTAGCTTGTTCGCTTCCTTCACTAAGGGTTGGTAGGTTGTGACAGAGAGTTTGTTGTTCTTCTGGCCATCTCGAAGAATAGTGTCACCAGGAAATTGGAAGTCATAATTTGAGGGATTCTTAAGGATTGGGGGTAGTGTAAGTGTCAGGTTGCTAGTTGAAGGGTGTTATTGGTTCTCTCACCAAACATGGTTCAAGGTTTCCAAATTGCTAGAAAACCTAGTCGTTTCCCACAGATGGCGCCAATTGTACGGGAATAATTTCACACAAAGAGTAACCAACTCGTATGGATGAAGAGGGTGATGAAGAAGCCTCGTGGAACCTGTAAGACAAAAGAAAAACTAGGTGAACGGATGGCTGGAGGAGGCCAAAGGGACTCCGATGGTTAAGTCAGTTAGATTGCAAGTCAGAGAGAAGTATTGAGTGAATAGCCTAGGGTTTAATGCCTTACCTGGTACTTGAGTCCTTTATTCATAGTCATAGGAAGTTGAATTTTAAAGGACCTCAAACTCCAGGTTGTGAAAGAATAGATCCCCTCACCAACATACTAGACATTCGAGGTAGAATCATACGAGGATGTCAGGTCCTAGATTATAAGATGAAGTGTGCCTACCAGGAGGCGTTGATCTTATCAATAGTCCTTTGATATTCAGAGTAGTATTTTACTAGAACTCTAGGTCCCAGGTCAATCCTTAGATGAGTAGGACTCGACTAATGAAAACGGTTAAGTAGGGGAAGCCCTTGATGAGAGTCTCTTGGAAAACAGAGTGCCTGTTGATCGGCATTATTGTCAAATGACAATGTCTTGGTGGATGCCTCAGCCTGACCCAATGCCTCGGTGGCTTGCGCCTGTCTGTCGGCACTAGCAAATTAAAGAGATCTTCTTTGTCTTGGTTGAACTAAAGAAAGGCTACTAGCTTGTGCTTGCCGGTCAGCACAAGCAAATGGGTTCCCCACACATACCAAATGTTCATGTTTGCGTATCATGGTTGGTTTTTTGCTTTTAATGAATATTTGGTCCTGAAATCGAGTTAAAGATTTGTGAAAATGTGGACTAGGATATTAACAGGCACAGCGTATCAAAACCACAATAATAGAGATGTAGGAAAAAATAGATATATCCAATTATATTATTTTTCAAGGATTTGACGCATATGACAGCAGTAGTATAAACAACACATAGTAGGTTATAATATAATGACATCTTTAACATCGGTAGACTCCATACAGACATACATACATCCGCATATATAGTTGGCATAATATTTTAAATGCATATTTCCTATTGAAGAAATGCGGACCAAACAAATTTGTTGAGAGCATTTTCATGGTCCTAGGTAATGGATAAACCAAGGATCAAATCAGCATTCACTCTATACCAATACTTTCATTAACAATAGTAATGTTCGTTGGAATATTGATATTAAAAAATAACTGGTTATGAGGGATGGAATTGCTTCCTCTAGGAAATCCAAAGGCACATCTACAAAATCTGGTCTTAAGTCAAAGGATGATCTAAAGATATAGATGGTGGCACACTCAATAACACTGCCAAGTCCAAGCAAGATACTCCAATGATCTTCACCAAAACACCCCAAAGTAGCAATAAATCTAGTGCTAATTGTACGGGAAAGGTGAAATCTAATTCATTAAGGAGGAAAGAAACAAAAGGTGAAGGAAAGAGCAGATTGAATTGGCCAACGGAATTTGAAAGATTAACTTTTAATCTTCCTTTTTTTCCGCTATCAAACTGTATCGTCTCATCTATTTCCAAGCCCTTGGGACCTTTTGTTATACCCTGCTTTGTGCGATGCAATGTGGATTCCAAGGGGAAGTGTTAAAGGAAAAGTGACTCTTTAAATAGGGAAAATTTCCAATAAAATTGATAGTATATGGAAAGTCTCAAACATATTATATGATAAAAGTTTTACTGAACTATTATAAGGACAACAATGTTGTATGAGATATACTGTCGGGCAACTAGGAAACAACATTGTGACAAATGAGTGTTAGCAAAAATAAGAATGTTAATGTAGATATGTTGAAAAATTAGAAAAGATAGAATGCGGAATGACCGTATTCGAGAAATGTTAGGAGTAGCTCCAATTGATAACAAGCGGAGATGGTTTGTTCGTGGAGGCCGATAGAACCACCGCCTATAAAGAGTGATATAATTACTCTTAATAGTACTAAGAGTAGGGCTATACTTAAATTAACATTGAATGAAATAATAAAAAAATATATATGAAAATATTTAACTTAAATGAACGTATAGAATATAACATAAATGAATGGCGAAGGCAAACTTATATCACCAGCCCCAAAATAATTGGCACATAAAACTTGATTTGATTTAGTTCGATTTTATGTGCAATCTGACTTTTTAAAATACAATCTAACCACCATGAGAACTAACTTCAATAAATGTAGATTTGTGTATAAATTAACAGTATATTAGTGCAACTCCAAGCATGCTCTCCATTTTAACTACTCAAAATATAAATATAATAAAGTATAATACGATTCAAACCTAAAAAGATAAACAAAATGACTTTTACTTTTAGCTGTTGAGATCTCTTCAAATTTTATTTTAAAGTGAATCCGACGGCTAATATTAACACACCAAATTTAATAGGGAAAATAAATACCTAAGGGCTTGTTTGGAGCGACTTTTTAAAAGTATTCTTAGAACTTATACTTTCTAATAAGTAATTAAAAAAAAAATAATAATGTTTGGAACCGCCCCTCCACCCCCACCACCACAACTACTCACCCACTGCCACCACCACCACAACTGCCACCACCACCACCACCACCCCCCCACCACCACAACTGCCACCACCTCACCACCCCCACCCCCACCACCCTCATTGCCACCAACCTACGACCACCACCACTATCCCACCATCATGCCTACCACTACCAACCCAACCGGCCCACCACCGCCCGCCACCCCGTCGCCGCTACCCCACCACCCCCACCCCACCCCCATTGGCATCCATTATCACCACCCACCACTCTCGTCATTTCATTCTTATATTTATTACCACTACCACCATCATCCCATTACCACCATCACCCACCATCAACACCCATTACCACCACCCACCGCCACCCACTACCACCTGTGATTGCCCACCATCGCCGCCAACCACTGTTACTCACCCCCACCACACCTACCACCACCAATCACCACCAACCGTCATCACCCACCACTATTGCCACCCATTGTCACCCACCCCCACCACACCTACCACCATCACTACGGCCATTTGCTACCACCTATCACACTGTCGCCCAAAAACACCCGTCATCGCCCACCACCACCATTGTCACTACCCACCACCATAATCTACCACCTCCATAACCACAATCACTACCACCACCACCACCACCACCATCATCGTCGCCCACCACCACTCACACCCACCACCACCATCGTCGTCACCCATGGCTGCCACTACTACCATAGTCTACAAAAACCCACCACCACCATCATTGTTGCCAACCACGACTTTCACCATCATCACGGTCACTGTCACCTGTTATAACCAACCATCACTGTCTCTTACCATCACCACTACCCAATCCATTTTCATTGAATTTTAAAAATTCAATTTTTTTTTGCGATTTACGATCCGATTGAGTATCGCATGACCAAAATAAACACGATTGGGTTTTATTTGTGACACATGAGAAATAATTTAAATTTAATTCAAATAAATATGTTGAACATAACATGGGACGAGATTTAATTAATTCAGAATAAAATCGGATCAAAAAAAGTGGGACGTGTGACGCCCTTAAAATCGAGGGTCCTTTGACAACTCGTTGACCACCTATCAACCCGCAGAAACAACCATGAATGCCATATAACCCATCATCACGACACATCATCCCTTTTACCAGGATCATTCCCAAACACATATCTTGTATGCATTTAATCACATGACCTTTCCGAGGTCCAACATACCACCATTCACACTCCATTATTGCCCATTTACATCATTTGAATGAAAGGACACATAACCCAAAAGCATAGCAATGCATTCTTAAAATTTCAGATTTTTGAAAAACCAACTGATAGGTTTTTCATTGTCCTACCGGTAGGTTTTGCCCACAGTCTCAGTTCTACCAGTAGGTGATGAGAATACAAAATATCATATTTTTCTCTTTTAATATTTTACCTTATATACTTATTTGGAGCCTAAATGTACTCATTATTCTTCTATTTTCATTTAGGATGCAAATGGAGACGTTAAATGCAAAATGAAACTAATTGGACAATTTCTACATCACTTCATTATCTGGGCATAACTCTCTCATCCCAGCTCCGATTGAGATGATTCAAGATGCTATGGAACGCTAAGAAAATGCTATACAACTTTCATGTTTTGAGTTTTGAAAGATATTGGCTGAATCAAGGTCGACATCGGGCTTGAAGTTGCAGCTAGTGCACTGTTCACGTGCAGTTTATATTCTAAAATTTGGTGACGAAAAGTCAAGTGGACTTTATTTTATTTTTATTTTCCTAGTTATATTGGAACTTTAATTTCCCAGTTATATTAGGACTTTACTTTCTTAGTTATATCAGGCTTGAGGAGATTTTAGAGGGGGAGGAAAAACAACGTGAAAAGGGGAGAAAGGAAGAAAACAAATCACCAGAATGGGTAGGCGGCTACATCTCCTTGTTCTCCAACTCTTTCTTCTAGATTTCATGATGGCCCTGCATGGCTAAACTTTAATACTTGGTCGAAGGAAACAGATTCCTCGAAATCAATAAAACTGTGAGATCTAATTTATTTTTACTATTCAATTTATGATATGAGTATTGGATGTTTTGATGTACCTATGTTCATGATTGTATCGTTTAATTACTAGGAGGCCGACTAGTTTATTATTCGTTGCACTCTACTGCTAGGTTAGATATCAAATCCATAATTGTTTGATCCCTCTAATTTGTGAAGCAACTAAGATTTAATGATTTGCTACGTTAGAGATTATTAGATCTTAGAAAGAACATTCAACTAAATTAAATGCAACTACTTGTGCTTGTGTTGTTTAGTTTCATCGATCTCTCTAATTCTTAAGGCTACTACTAGATTAAACCTTTAGTACTTGTGTTGGGTTGTTTAGTAGTTAAGGTTAATTAGATCGCTAGTTTTCTAATTAATTGTGACAAAACGAGATAGGAAGATAATTCCAACGGTGAATGTTCAGATAGTGAATTGATATATACTTGCATCGATGATCAGTTGTAAAATTCTGATGGTGGATGTTGACTTAGATCAAGGTTTGTTCTTTTGATTGATTTTGATACTTTAATTTGAATTTTTTTTTGTTAGTACTTAAATGTTTCATATTATTATGCCTTTTTAGGACTAATTGTACTTTGATGGAGTTCAAGTAAGGATATTTTAGGTTCTAAAGTGAACAAGGGCTCGAAGGCAACAAACGTCACACTTGAATGTCGCACCAGTACATTAGGGAATGAAATTGGAGTGGCTTGGAACAAAGCAAGAACGTTCAAACGCCAACTCACATTCGAACGTCCATTTGAACTATGACAAAACCAGCCAGTTGAGCCACAATGTGTTGCAGCCAAGAACTAGGACCTTAAGGTACTTGAGTACCGCATTCGAATGCTAAATAACATTTGAACGTCCACTTGAGTTGATTGAAGGCAAGACTGATGAGACATGACATGTTGCAGCAAACAAAAGAGGACTGTAAAGCACTTGAGTACCATGTTCGAACGCCATTGAACGTTCGAACATCCCTTGGAATCAGTTGAAGGACAGACTTCTCCATAGAGTGTGGAAATGAACTTCACAAAAGACCACTTGAGTGGAAAAGGTCAGGCCTCATTCGGCGTTCGAACGCCCATCAAGCAAAAATAGAAGACACGTTCGAACGATAGACACCGTTCGAACGCCAGTAAAGCAAAATAGAAGACAACGTTCGAAAGTAGAGTAACGTTCGCACGTCCTCCACAGACTACCTGCAGAGTAGTTGGTTTTTATGGGTGGTATACACTATTCACTCATCCTCTCTTATCTTTTTGTCTTCCCTAGCCCCTCCCCTTCCTTGCCAATAAATACTCCCATGTTGGGAGCTTGAAAGACATTCTTCCTCTTGTAGAGAAGTAGATGGAATATTTCTCTTATGGAGTAGGAATCCTTTTCTCTCTTAAAGTAGAGTAGAGAGCTAGTTCTTGTACATTTCTTGTTTATGTTTTCATTTTGCATTTGTATCAACAATGATGGAGGCTTAGACTCCCTTGTAGTTGAAGTCTTTTATTACTTATGCTATGTCTTTACATTCATGTTGTGACAACCATGATGGAGGCTTAGACTCCCCTTGTAGTTGTATTTGCTTTTATTTACAGGTATCAAGAGAGATAGCTCATCTTTTGGTTGAGGTGGAAACCCTCCAAAAGTAACTAGATTTCTTCTACTTTCATTTGTTAGCTTCTTTTACTTCCATTGCTTGAGCATCTTTTCTCTTAGAGGAGTGAAACTCTTCCACTTATCTAGAGCTTTACCAAAGCCGTGAAAGGTGGAACGTGATTCACTCATTCTTCGTTGAAGACCGGCTCCGTGGATAGCATAGTTTCCCTTTTAACTCCTCTACTTGGAGGGATGAACATCACTCACTTTTCTAATTTTACCAAAGCCATGAAGAGTGAGTAGTTCCTCATTCACTCTTTAGTAAGAGGTGCTGAATATGTATTGATTATTCGAAAGTTATACTTATGCATTTCCTTTATGCTTTAATGCTTTATCTACTTGTTTATTGAATGATTGGATGCATCTAGTAAAGCTAAGGTACTTTGTATAACTGTGAGTTCTTTCTATGACATGCATGACTCTTACGTAGAAATATCCGTTGGGTCAAGGCAAGTACCCCGTGTAGATCTTCATGACAACCTTTCAATCTTCACCATTATTGTGCTTTATTACAGAATGAAACATTAATGCCATGGTTGGATGCCTTGTAGAAACACTTTGTTGTTTGTAGACGGGTTGAGTCTCGGGACAGGCAATTCTTGTAAACTTCTAGAAAGGCATTGGAACCATGTTCTTAATTCACACCGTCCATCTTTATCTTCTGATTAACTTGCTATTGGCGTGAGAGTTAATTGAGTTATAAAGCACAAGTATAATAAATCGGATGATTAACTACATGTTTTGATTCTCGAACTAAAGGGTGGTTGCTAATTTTGATAATTTATCTTATATTTTGTCTAGAAAATCCTCTTGGACAGAATCTTATATTCTATCCAGGAAATCCCTTAAGTTCAAAACTCTTAAGAAACTCCAATTACTTGGTCTTGGTCATTGCTTACTTTAAAACACTAATCATAGCTCCCTGTGGATTCGACTCCGGACTTAACCGGATTATTACTACTACTTGACTGCCTGCACTTAGGTGTACATATTTTGGATAAAGTGAAGTTTTTGGCGCTGTTGTCAGGGAGCCATAAAAGGTGTTTACGGTAAAAGGTAAAAAGACCTTATTTTTTGTGTATAATATTTGCTTTACTGTGTATAAAGTTGTTTTCATTACTTTTATGTCTGAAAATGCTCCTTAATATCAAAATTTGCTAGCAGAATCTTCTGGGTCTATGAATCAACCTGAACCACTTTCACCTAGATCAGTAGCAGACTCTTGTGAAAGTAAAATGATAAATCAAGAGGGACGAGGAAAAATTCCTGTGAGAAAGGGGGAAGTGCCTAACATTCGAACTCTGAGGGATTACTTAAATCCCACAAGAAATAGTGTCCCCTTTTGTTTTATCTTTCCTAAACATGCACCCCTCTTTACTGTAAAGATGGGGACAATTCAACTACTCTGTCAATTCCATGGACTCGAAACAGAAAACCCATATCTACACATAAAAGAGTTTGAGGAAGTCTGTGGAATGCTTCAAGACAATTCTTAGCTAGCCAAAATGAAAATCTGTTCATTCTCTCTAAAGGATAGAGCTAAACAATGGTTAAATTCTTTAAAAACTCTTTCAATACCTGACTAGCGGGCACTACAAAATAAATTTTTCAGAAAGTTTTTTCCTCTACACTGCACTAATGTATTGAAAAGACAAATCATGAATTTTCTGGTCAAAGAAGGAGAAACCTTTTACCAAAGTTGGGAGAGATTCAAGGATCTACTCTAGTCCTGCCCACACCATGCTTTTGAGAATTGGACTTTGGTAGGATTTTTCTACAACTCCTGGCCCACTAGACTACGTCAGTTTGTCAAAATGATGGCTCAAGGAGAGTTTATGAGCAAAAGTCCAAAGGAGGCATTCAATTTCATTGACACCATATCTGACAGTTCTTTGATGTTGGACTCAGCCTCCCCTACTATTGTTGAAGCTAAACTATTTACTTCCCAAGGGGGTAAGTATGTCTTGAGAGATGACGATGACCTAAGAGCAAAAATGTCCACCCTATCTCGAAAGCTTGAAGCTTTAGAGATGAAAAATGTTCATCAAGTTGATGTTAGCTCTCCCATAGAACAAGTGTGTGGAATCTGTGCGCTAACAGGACACCCTACTGGGGAGTGTCCAACCATTCCAGCATTCAAAGAGGTTTTGTTGGAGCAAACAAATGTTGTCTCCAACTTCAACAAGCCTTACTCCAACCTATACTTTGACACATACAATCCAAGGTGGCGGAACCACCCAAACTTCAGTTGGAGAAACACAGCCAATCCTTATGAACCAACTACAAGGTTCACACGCACCACCTCAAGGACCTCTCGCATACCAACCATACCAACCACACCAACCACTAAAAAAGAGGAACCTTGAGGATACTTTGAATCAGTTTATGCACACTGAAATGAACTATAAAAATAGTTCCACTTAGGCTTTTACTGATTTCAAAACATAGACCACTCAATCTTTCGAGGATCTTAAAAGTGACATCCAAAAGTTGACCCAATACATGACCACACATGAGTTGTAGTGGTAAAAAATGATGCAAATGAACTAATACCCACTTGAGTCATCACAGGATGACGGATGTGTATTGACTATCGAAAGCTCAATTTGGAAACTAGAAAAGACCATTTTCCTCTTCCTTTTCTGGACCAGGTTCTAGAGAGAATTGTAGGCCATGAATTTTAATGTTTCCTAGATGGCTATTTGAGTACAATCAAATTGAGATAGCACTCAATGATCAGAAGAAAACCATATTCACATGTCGCTTTTGCACGTTTGCATTCAAAAGGATTCCGTTTGGACTTTGTAACGCTCCTGCAACATTCCAAAGATGCATGTTGAGTCTGTTTAGTGACATGGTCAAAAAGTTTTTGAAAATATTCATGGATGACTTCTCTGTCTATGGTGACTCATTTGATTTGTGTCTAGCCAACCTAGAAAATATATTAATAAGGTGTAAAGAGACCAATCTGGTGCTTAATTGGGAAAAATGTCATTTCATGGTAACACAAAGCATTGTCTTCGGTCACATTGTGTCGTCTAAAGGCATGAAAGTTGACAAGGCCAAAATATATCTGATTAGGAATTTGCCTACTCCTAAGACTGTGAAGGATGTCCGATCATTTCTAGGACATACAGGATTTTATAGGAGATTCATAAAAGATTTATGTACCATAACAAAACCCATGTGTCATCTCTTGAGTCAAGACGTAATCTTTGATTGTAGTGAAACGTGCGAAAAAGCTTTTGATAAGCTTAAAGGCATGTTAATTTCTGCCCGAATAATGCAACCCTCTGACTGGATTCTACCACTTGAACTAATGTGTGATGCAAGTGATTATGCTGTAGGTGTTGTATTGGGACAAAGAAAAGATAAGAAACCACATGTTATTTACTATGCAAGTAAAATTTTGAATGATGCTCAAATGAATTATTCAATAACTGAAAAAGAATTGCTAGCGGTAGTGTTTACATTGGAAAATTTTGGTCCTTATCTTGTTGGTTCTTTTGTTACTGTATTTACTGACCATGCAACATTAAAATTCTTGCTCACAAAGAAGGATGCTAAGCCTAGGCTCTTAAGATGGATACCCTTACTTCAAGAGTTTGACCTGGTCATTAAGGACAAAAAGGGTGTTGAGAATGTGGTGGCAGACCATCTGTCCAGGTTAACTTATGAATTTCACGAGGATGAACTACCAATCAATCAATCAAAAATTCCCCGATGAACAACTGTTCAAAATTGATGAGACCCCATGGTACGCTGATATTGCTAATTTTCTTGCTACTAGAACACTCCCTCCATCTTTCATCCCCATGGACAAAAAGAAATTGTTGAGGGAGGTTCATAAATTCTTTTGGAAAGATCCATACGTATTTAAGGACTGTAAGGATCAAATCATAAGATGTTGCATCCTCACTCAGGAAAGCAGACAAGTAATAATATTTTGTCATTCTGAATCATGTGGTAGCCACTTCTCTTCAAGGAAAACCGCTGCAAAAATCTTGCAGTGTGGATTTTACTGGCCCACACTTTTCAAAGATGTCCATGCCTTTTGTTTAATTTGTGATAGATGCAAAGGTTGGGAAGCATTTCAAAAAGAAACATGATGTCCTTGAATCCCATTCTAGTGATTAAAATTTTTGATTGTTGGGGCATTGATTTTATAGGACCATTCCCCCCTTCCTTTAGCTATCTATACATTTTTGTAGCCGTAGACTATGTATCCAAATGGGTTGAGGCAATTCTATGCTGGAATAATGATCATCAAACGGTGATCAAGTTTTTAAAACAAAATATTTTATCCCTGTTTGGAATCCCAAAATTCATCATAAGTGATGGGGGTGCTCATATTTGCAATCGCCCTTTCTGGAATTTGATGAAAAAATATTTGATTTTACACAAAATTGTAACCCCTTATCATCCACAAACTAGTGGACAAGTTGAATTAGCTAATCGGGAGATCAAATTAATTTTGGAAAAAAATGGTAAATTCAAACTGCAAAGATTGGTCGTCAAGACTAACTGATGCACTATGGGCATATCGCACTGCATTTAAAACAATTTTGGGTATGTCTCCTTACCGATTATTCTATGAAAATCTTTGTCACCTACCTGTGGAATTGGAACAAAGGGCATGCTGGGCTATTAAGGCAATGAACTTTGACATAGACAAAGCTGAACTTTCAAGAAAACTTCAAATTAATGAATTGGAGGAATTGAGAAATGAAGCATATGAAAATGCTAAGATTGCTAAAACCAAGATGAAAATTTGTCATGACAAGAACATTATGCAGAAGTCTTTTGAACCTGATCAAAAAGTTCCACTTTTTTCAAGACTCCACCTCTTTCCTGGTAAGTTGAGATCAAGATGGACATGACCTTATATTGTCAAAAAAGGTGTTTGAACATGGAGCAGTAAAAGTGAAAAATTCATCGAATGGTAATATCTTTACTGTTAATGGTCAGCGATTAAAACCATTTTTGGGAAACTTTGTTAAAAATGTGGAGACCATTCTCTTAATAGATCCAGAATACTCCTTAGAGATTTGCACCTGCTGACACAAAAAGGGATCGCATCTAGTAGAAACCCGACCCACGGGACCGCCCTTATAAGGCACCCACCCTCGTTTCCTCTCTTTCCACACCCTTCTTTCCCCTTTACCTTTTTACTTTTTCTGTTCTTCTTCATCTTCTTCTCCACTGTTCAACGATCTTCTGGAACCACGACCCCTCTCCCAACAACAACATGACCATACTACCCGATGACCCAGTCCTTTGTCTTATGATCTGCATGTGTTTACTCTATTTGTACATGGCTCTTCTTCTTCTGCCTACACTCAGAATCAAGGGTTTTCATCCTAATGGAAACCCAGATATGCAACGAGATGTTTGATTTGTGTATTTTGCTTGTGGGTTTCGACTAATGAACAAGATCTCTATCATTCAAACTCATCTCCAAAGCTCACTATATCGATAAATTCAAAACATTGGGGACAATGTTCAGTTTAGGTTGGGGGGTGAGAACTATAGTTCATATGTGGCTGTAAAAATTTAGAAAAATTTTAGGTTAGTGTTATTGTTGTTGCTGTTCTTGATCAGATTGTGTACCGTATTTTGATTACCATGTATTGTATTTTGATGGTTATGTTTATGGGCCATCTCTGATCATCTTTGTGACTGGCAGACCTTAAAGAACTAGATAATGAGTCTTAAAGCATGGATGTTAAAATTTTTTGGTTTAGTCTAGGAGTTTTGCACACTTTTCCTTCTGATGTTCATATTGTGATCATGAAAGCAAGATTGGTGAGAAAGAATGAGATCCGAGAACAACAAGCGAAACCTCTGTGCTACAGACGCACTTTTGGTAAACGTCATCGTGCCAAAAGACTTGGTGCCTATAAACAGTGTGGTAGAGTCATTCAGGAGAAGAAATATAACCAGTGTTTTGAACCAATTTTTGGTCTTGCACTCGATCGATTAGACTGGATAGTGAATGGACAGAGTAAGAATTATCATGACACGCCATCCTATTCTGGTACTCTACTTAACCGGTTTGTGAGAGAGAAATAGGGAGAGTTATTGGTTGTTTAAAAGGCATGGAGACAGATGAAGACTCGAATTAGAGTAGTTGGGATGAAAGCCAAGGGTTTGAATTTTTGTAAAAAAAAGTGTAAAAATCCTTTTTGTTTTGTACAAACTTTTTTTACTGAAATGAAAATATGGGCTGAGTAGGGAATGTCCCAGAATACCAATCTGAAGCATGGGTAGGGACTTATCCTGAGATGCCATGAACTTTTGGTTCAAACTTGTGTGTTTTATCCTCTTTTATTGTATAGTGTAATGCAGAACATTTTTTGAGTTTGATTCAACGTTCGAACGTCGCTTCCTTACAGTAATCAGTCTTTGATGGAAACAAAAAGTGTTGGGAGCTCAGTTCATTCGAACACCAATAGCACGTTTGAACGAGATTAACGTTTGAACGCCAATAGCACGTTCGAACGACAGGAGCTTACAATACTTTGGTCTCTGACAGAACTCAAAAGTACTAGGAGCTTACCACGTTCAAACGACATCCATGTTCGAACGTTTTTGTTAAAATTTTTCTATAAATGTTCGAACGTTCCTCCTCAAACTATAAAAGCCTGGGTCATTTTTCTAACTTCAAAATCCCCAAAATCCTCCAAACCCTAGAACCCTTTTCATTCCCCAGCCCTCAAAACTCCACCCATTCCCCATTTCCACCACAAATCAACTGCCCCAAAGCTATTCCACATCAAAAATCCCCAATTTTTCACCAAATAAACAAAATTTTCCACACCTTCTCAAGCTCAAAATCGAGAAAAAACCATGCCTAGAGTTAAGCTTCTTGCTAGGCACAATCAACTAGTAAACCAGAAACCTAACTATGTAGAAGAAGTCATTGAGGAAAGGGAGGGGAGCCAAGTGATGAAAAGGTATGATTGAACAAGGTTTTCCAGTGACCGCAAAGCCGAAATGTATGAAAATTTCTTTCAAAACCATGCCATAGTCTATGAGAGAGATGTTGTTGTTACTAACTTTGCGAAATTAGGAATTTTGGAGGAAATGGAGAGGAGGAATTGGTTGTGATTTTTGAGGAATGGTGGGGATGGTGTTGTTGACTTGGTGAGGGAGTTTTACTCCAACGCCAAGATCATCAATGGTGCCATTCGGACATACGTAAGAGGGTACCACATTGACGTGGATGAGGCGTACATAAAGGAAGTAAGGCATGCGAAGGAATTGACAGGGTTGTCTGAATTTCATGGGGAGGAAGGAGATTTTTGAAACAAGGGGAGCTCACCGATAAATACAAAATGCTAAATTTGATTGTGGTGTCTGACCTCACCCCCATAGGACAAGAAAAATGAGATTTTCCTGAAATGGCTTGCTTGCTCTATGCACTGGGAAGAGGGCATAGCATTGACCTCCCCTTATTGAGTTTGAGTGAAATAAAGAAGGGGTGTGAGGTGAAGAGGAGTACACTCCCTTTTGGCACTTTAGTGACCAAAATGTGCATTGACAATGGGGTTAGGATAAGACCCGAGATGGAGATCCAAAAGCCAATGGGGCCACTAAACAAAGGCTCTTTCAAGAGAAGCCAAGGGCATAGAGGCACCCAGTGGCAAGACAAGAGGTGCCACCGACCCAAGGAGTTGATGAGGTACAAGACGAGCTTGATGCAGAGGAGGAGAGGAGTTAGAGAGAGAACATATGCAGACTCAAAAAGAGGCAGGCACCAGCACCCACAGATCACTATGAGAGATTATGCTTGGCATCAAGGCCAACCAAGACAAGATTCTCCGACAGTAGGAGGAGATTCTTGGCTATCTGAGGGGTCGGCCTGGTGGACCTGGTAGAGCTGGTGTAGATGGAGGAGAGGATTGAGATGATTATTTTTGTTATTGAGGGGAAGTGGTTGATTTCTGTCCTTGTTTAGGGTTGTTTGTTGTTTCTTCTTTGAATAGTTTTTGGGAAATTTCTGTACTATTGTGGAGGGGTTTCTTCTTGATAATTCTTGTGAATGTTTGTTTTTTTTGTGATTTTTGGGGATATTTTGTAGATGAAGGTGGATATTTGTGATTATTGTGGATATTTGTACTTATGGGGGATGTTTACTTCTTTTTAGAGTTGATTGTGGATAGTTGAAGTTATGTTTTGAATGGATGAATTGAATCATTGACATTATTGTAGACATATCATCTTTTATGGAATTAATGATTTAGTATATCACTTTTATATGTTTTAAATGCATGTATAGGATTAGCACTTTAATTCTTGTTAATAAATAACGAAACAGATACGGATGTTAAGATTGCTTGTGAAAATGACTAAGCACATGATCAGTTTGACACCTTAACTTTACAACCAAGACCTAAACCTCATTTTTTTTGGAACCTTGATACTATCTCTATGATTTAATTGTCAAATGTACATCAGTAATTACTATTCTTGAGGTACACGGTGATTAGACTCGAAAATGGAATCGCTATATAACCAACATTCCTCGGAACACCCAACACAATCAGTGGAGATGACAAAGAAAACCATTGTAAGTCTTGAGCTTTACGGTATTTTTTGAGAGGATATCAACAATTACTCAAAGTAAGCTCTTTCACTTCCAATCTCTTTTAATAATCTCATTAACCTTGCTTTGATAGATGCAACTAAAGTGATCTATTTTCATAACCCATAGGGGACTTCTGCATACATGTACATATGCACATACTTGAGAAAGGATCCTAAGCCATCTTTGGATCGACTTTGAGCCTTAGCTAATTCTTTTACAAAAGTATATCCCTAGTTAGCCATGCTTGAGCCTTCAATGAATGAATTCTTTTTCGAAAAACCCGTGCGATGACTGAGCCACAAAAGCATAGATTTACCATACCTTGCTATCTAATTTCTTGCACCTGTTTTGCAAATCAATATGATACTGAAAGGCAAGAAAAATAGCAAAGACAATGCTAGCTACTGTTCAATAAAAGGAAAATAAGTGGAAACAACCAAAAGAGAAAAGATATCGTGAGACAGGGAATTGCCAAGAAAGTGAAAAATGGGAAAAATTAAAGAAAGAAATCCCATTCCCAGATAAAATGTCAAGAAGCTAGAAGGAGGTGTGCAATACTGCATAAAAAGATAGCTTTTGATCACCATTGACGTCATTTCATTAGCCACTAACCTCTGGCCCCATTACAACCTACAAAAAGCCCTAGGTGATCTCAAGTGTGATGCATATGTATGTTGCCCACTGCAAGTGGGGTGTGTTAACTAGAATTTCTTTATTTGCATCAATATTCTTCCATGAGATTATGCCAAAGTAAAGTCTATTTTCCTCAAAACTTCATTCTTATACTAATTGTGCATGAGATTTTTTGATTGGCCATCTTCTGATCACATGCCCTTTGAGAGATAAGTCACTATAATGGGAGCAATTTGTTTTGCTGAGAGCATTCTGAGAAAGGTTTGTGAAATCAAAGCTATCCATCGAAGGTGGAAAAAGAGGAATGATTGTTATATACCAATTCTTGTTTCTAGAATGACCATCCCACTACTTAGGGAACTCCAAATGCTAATGTGACAGGTGTTAATTTTTGCATAGAGTGAGTACCAATGAAAAAGAAATGTAGGAGATAAGTCACAATTGAGGGTTGCGTGTCCCAACGACCATGATGCTAATTCATTTCTTAGTCAGCAATCTCACAAACACACTTGTTTGACTGAAGTTGTGGGTATCTTCACCGGAAACCCTCACGAGACAACACTCGTCTACTAGGGTAAACCTAGGGGTTCAACGGCTTGTTGCATATGCTAAATGCAGTCGGATGACCTATGAAAAAGGCATTATAAATAAATATGCATTTCATTTATGTTATATTACTAGAGACTAGCAATGTTTAGGTTGGGGGGGTGTGATTAGTTCTTAAATGTAGCATATTATTATGCCTTTTTAGCACTAATTGTACTTTGATGAAGTTCAAGTAAGGATATTTCAGGTTCTAAAGTGAACAAGGGCTCGAGGGTGACAAAAGTCACACTTGAATGTCGCACCAGCACATTAGGGAATCAAATTGGAGAGGATTGGAACAAAGCAAGAACGTTCGACCGCTAACTCACATTCAAATGTCCATGTGAACTATGAAAAAACCAGCCTGTTGAGACACAGTGTGTTGCAGCCAAGAACCAGGACCCTGAGGTACTTGAGTACCACATTCGAATGCCAAATAACGTTTGAACGTCTAGTTGAGTTGATTGAAGGCTATACTGATGAGACACGGCATGTTGCAGCAAAAAAAGGAGGACTTTGAAGCACTCGAGTACCACGTTCAAAAGCCATTAAACGTACGAACGTCCCTTAGAATCAATAGAAGAACAAACTTCTGCATAGAGTGTGGAAGTGAACTTCACAGAAGACCATTACAGTGGAAAAGGTTAGGCCCTATCTGGCGTTCAAATGCACATAAAGCAAAAATAGAAGACACGTTCGAATGACCCTAAAGCAAAATAGAAGACAATGTTTGAACGTAGAGTCACGTTCGAACGTCCTCCACAGACTGCCTGCAGAGTAGTTGGTTTTCATTGGTGACATATACTATTCACTCATCCTCTCTTACCTTCTTGTCTTTCCCACCCCCTCTCCTTCCATGCCTATAAATACTTTCATGTTGGGAGCTTGAATGGCATGATTCTTCCTCTTGTAGGGAAGGAGGTGCAATATTTCTCTTATGGAATAGGAATCCTTTTCTCTTGTAAAGAATAGTAGAGAGCTAGTTCTTGTACATTTCTTGTTTATGTTTTCATTTTGCATTTCTATCAACCATGATGGAAGCTTAGACTCCCCTTGTAGTTGAAGTCTTTTATTTACTTATGCTAAGTATTACATTCATGTTTTGACAACCATGATGGAGACTTAGACTCCCCTTGTAGTTGTACTTGCTTTTATTTACAAGTATCAAGAGAGCTAGCTCATCTTTTGGTTGTGGTGGAAACCCTCCAAAAGTAACTTGCTTTCTTCTACTTTCATTTGTTAACTTCTTTTACTTCCATTGCTTGAGCATCTTCTCTCTTAGCGGAGTGAAACTCTTCCACTTTTCAAGAGTTTCACCAAAGTCGTGAAGGTTGGAACGTGATTCACTCATTCTTCGTTGAAGACCGGCTCCGTGGATAGTATAGTTTCCCTTGTAACTCCTCTACTTAGAGGGATGAGCATCACTCACTTTTCTAGTTTTACCAAATCCATGAAAAGTGAGTAGTTCCTCATTCATTCTTTATTAAGAGGTGATGAATGTGTATTGATTATCCGGAAGTTATACTTGTGCATTTCCTTTATGCTTTAATGCTTTATCTACTAGTTTATTGAATGATTGGATGCATCTAGTAAAGCTAAGGTACTTTGTATAACCATGGGTTTTTTCTATGACATGGATGACTCTTGGGCAGAAATACCCATTGGTTCAAGGCAAGTACCCCGTGTAGATCTTCATGACAACCTTTCAATCTTCACCATTATTGTGCTTTATTACAGAATGAAACATTAATGCCATGGTTGGATGCCTTGTAGAAACACTTGCTTGTTTGTAGACGGGTTGAGTCTTGGCACAGACAATTCTTATAAACTTCTAGAAAGGCATTGAAACCATGTGCTTAATTCACACCGTCCATCTTTATCTTCTAATTAACTTGCTGTTGGTACGAGAGTTAATGGAGTTATAAAGCACAATTCTAATAAACTGGATGATTAACTACATGTTCTGATCCTCAAACTAAAGGGTGGTTGCTAATTTTGATAATTTATCTTATATTTTGTCTAGAAAATCCTCTTGGAAAGAATCTTATATTCTATCCAGGAAATCCCTCAACTTCAAAACTCTCAAGAAACTCTAGTTACTTAGTCTTTGTCACTGCTTAATTTAAAACACGAATCATAGCTCCCTATGGATTTGACTCTGGACATAACCGGATTATTACTACAACTTGATCGCCTGCACTTGGGTGTACACATTGCGGATCAAGTCATGTTTCTTAGTTGTTTTTCTTAAAAAAGTTTTTATTAAGCTGGAATCCCCTCTATCCTTGTTAACATAGCATAAAACTAGGCAAGATAATCTACATGGGAACGATCCTTACTTGCACTACTACTTTTTTTTTAGGAGTATAGGTTTTATTTTTGGTTGCGTGCGACAACACACCAAATTTTGGTGCCGTTGCCTAAGAGGTTTTTCTAGTTGATTTTTGTTCATCTTGTAATCCTTATTCCGCTCTTGAAATTTTTGAAAAAAAAACTTAGTTTTCGATAGTTATTTTTATTTATTTCATTAATCTAGATTTTCTTTTCATGGTCTATTAGAGTTTCCTTGATTGTTTACGACACGGTTCGCATAGGGAAAGGAAGGAAATCCAAGTCCAAGAAGGGTTGACACTGTTTTGACCATAACTTTTGATCTGTTTGGAGTTACGGGGCCTATAATATATCAAATTGAAGCTCTCGACGAGCCCTACAAGATTCATTGCCTATGGCTAATACTGACATTGTTAAAAACCCAAAAAAGGTCTAAAAACATGTGTTTGGGTCTTCCAAAGTTTTTCCAATTTTGGTTTATTTGGATTATTTCATAATTTAATTATTCCTTACGTAATTAGGATTTCCAGCTTATTGTTTAGTATTTAAAAATTATTTTTATATGTTTTAGGTTTAACTCTTATTATTTTTATTTTATAAACATTGTGGCTGCTTAGTCAATTTATCCAACTTTGTGAATTCTTGTGATTGCAAAGTTATATAGATTCAATTCCTGTGATTTTTTTGATTCGTTATTAGTCTTTTGTTACGTCAGTTTATGACTGTAACTCAATCTTCTAATCATGGTGATTTGCAGTACGATCCAAAAATAGAGAGAACATTGTGCATGTTAAGGAGGGAAGTTCGGAGAAATTCTAAAGAGAACGATCTGGGTCTTGATTCCTAGAAATTGAACTTTGAAAGAGTTCACTGCCCTTGATTTGAATCGACAACCTTTATGCATAACGTTCCCTAATTTAGTTGCTACTACTACTTTTTAATTAAAATCTGGATTAATACATCTCTTGCCCACTTTTCATGGCCTTGCAAGTGAAGATCCTCACAAGCATCTAAAGGATCTTCATGTGGTATGCATGAGTATGAAACCCATGGGGATGACTGAAGAACAAATTAAACTAAGAGCCTTTCCATTTTCTTTGAAGGATCCAGCTAAGGATTGGCTCTATTATCTACCCTTCGGGAGTATTACCACATGGAACGAGATGAAGAGGTTATTTTTGGAGAAATATTTCCCAGCTTCAAGGGCAGCCAACATTTGAAAAGAAATTTGTGGTGTAAAGCAGCACAACGGGGAGTCCTTACACAAATACTGGGAACGTTTTAAGAAATTATGTGCAAGTTGCCCCCATTATCAAATTAGTGAGCAGCTACTTATCCAGTATTTCTATGAGGGCCTTCTGCCCATTGATAGAAGCATGATTGATGCTGCTAGTAGAGGACTTTTGGTGGAGAAAACTCCTGAGGCTGCAAGAAACTTGATAGAAAATATGGTGGCCAATTCTGAACAATTTGGCATTAGGCCTGACCTTCCATCTAACCATATTAATGAGGTAAATATTTCCTCCCTTGAACAACAAATTGTGAATCTAACTTCTCTTGTTCATTAAATGGTTGTAGGTAATATGTAAATGGTAAGGGCTTGTGGGATTTGTTCAGTAGTAGGGCATCCAACCGATTTGTGGCCAACTCTCCAAGAGGAGCCCATTGAGCAAGTGAATTCAGCGGGTGGTTTTCCTTGACAACCGCAACAGAAGTATAATCCATATTCGAGAACATATAACCCAGGATGGAGGGATCACCCCAATCTTAGCTATGGAAATCCACAAGTAACAATCGGGCCAAACTTCTAATTCTGGTATTTCTTTAGAAGACATTGCTAAATCTCTTACCACTAATACTTTGTAATTTCAACAGGAGAAGAAACAATTTCAAAAATAGGCGAGAGCTAGTATTCAAAGTTTGGACAATCAGATGGGTCAGATGGCAACCACAATTAGTTAGCTAGAGGCACAAAATTCAGGAAAATTACCCTCTCAAATGGTAGTAAATCCAAGAGAAAATGAAATTGCAATCATTTTGAGAATTGGTAAGGAGGTTGAGATTCCAGTAAAGGCAGCCCCTGCATCATTGAAGCAAGAAAGGAGAAAAACATCATTGTAGACAGGAACATTCCCAATGAAGATGACGTATCTAAGTGTAAGTTTTTGCCTATTTCTGATTATAAATCAGTACCTCCTTTTTCTTAGGCTTTAGCAAAATCTAGAAAAGATGAGCAAAATAAAAACTTCTATGAGACTTTTCGTAGATGCGAGGTAAATATTCTACTTTTAGATGCTATTAAACAAGTACCTCGTTATGCTAAATTATTGAAAGAACTATGTACAATTACGAGGAAACAGAAACTTAAAGGAAGTGAGAAGGTGAGAGTAGGGGAGAATGTTTCTGCAGTTATTCAAAGAAAACTTCCTATGAAGTGTAAAGATCCAGGTATGTTTACTATCTCTTGTATGTTTCAAACCTGCACGGAGTAAGACATGCATCTACCCACTTTACGATAACCGGTCAACGGCCACCCATGGTCATCCAAACATCCACAAGAGATACAATACAAATTTCACATGTATTATTCTAGTGGAACAATTTAAGCAACTATGCAAGAGATCATTAAAAATACCATTTTATTGTTCAATACAAAACACTAGAGTTTTTAAATCAAGAACAAAGGAAAAATCGGGAGAAAAATTCATTTCTCCTGAAAACTAGGATTTTATGACAAGAAAAAGAGATTTCATGGCTATCTAACTATAGCTTTCATCAAAACATGGTAATATTCGTAAGAGTATCAAGAAATAATGATTTCATAACATATATATAGGATGGAGAGTCAAAACATACGTGTATATAGTCCCTAACCTCAATGGACAAGAGTGGGAAGAAACCCCTACCTTTCTTCTTCCTTGGTGTTCTTGAAGAACTAGAAGTTTTGATCCTCTTTAATGTGCAAATCTCTCTTGATCTTCTTTTTTTTTTGCTTATTTCTTCCTCTCTAATCCTCTCTACGGTTATAGATGTTGAAATGGGGCTAATGAAGGTGTCCTTAAGTATTTATAGTGGTAGAAATGGTCTCTTGTGCACGATTCTGAAACCTAGATTTCGTAACTCACATTCGAACGTCATTTGGTGTTCGAACGCCAATAGTGCAATTTCTTGCTTCATATTTGAACATCACTTTGGCGTTTGAACATTGGTTTCTCCCAGTACTTCTTCATTTCTGTCAGAGCTTTGAAAACACCAAAGTACTAGGACTTACTATCGTTCGAACGTTTATTCACGTTCGAACGTCCTCCCAGTTTTTGCTAAAATTTCCAGTTACGTTTTGGCCTGTTTAGAGGTCGATTTGGAAAATTTTTGTGAACTATTCTTTTCTCGCCCAAGAAGTCTACTATCTACTGTCAAAATTTCAGCTCAAAAGGACATTAGAGTACAAAGTTATGGTCCACATACTAAGCAATGTCCCAAATCATTTCTACCCAAATTTTATCTAAAATGTGTTTGAACTCCGGAATACTTCCCAACTTCCAATTCATACCCTATTACCTCGCCTAAAATTTTTATGTCCACTCTTACAATCCACATAGTTCATGCATACATCATCACATATATTAGCATTTTAAAAATAATTACATTGCTATATAAAGATAAGAATGTGGGGGTTTACAATCCACCCCACTTAAAGAAAGTTTCATCCTTGAAACTCACCTTAAGTAGAGAACAAATGAGGGTACTTCTCTCACATCTCCAGCTCCGATTCCCAAGTAGCTTCCTCCACCCCATGATGTTGCCATAAGATTTTCACCAGTTTGATGACTTTATTGCGAAGCATCTTCTCCTTGGTACCAAGAATCTCCACCGGTTGTTCCTCATATGTTGCTCCATCTTGAATTTCTATATCCTCCAAATCCACGACATCCATTGTATCCAATTGACACTTTCTTAACATTGACACATGGAACACGTCATGTACCCCTGATAACTAGGCTGGTAACCGAAGTTGATAGTCCAATGTACCTTGGAGCTAATTTTTCCTTCTTGCCAAATCTATATACTCCATTTTTGGGTGACACCTTGAGGAACACATAGTCTCCCTTTTGGAATTCCAATGGTCTTCGTCTTCTATCTGGATAGCATTTCTGTCTACTTTGTGTCGTGCGTAGTCTAACCTAGATGAGTTAAATTTTCTCTGTAGTCTCCCGAGCAATTTCTAGGCCAAACAAGCTACTCTCTCTAGCTCCTAACCAACAAGTCAGGGACCTACATGGTCTTCCATACAATGCCTCATAAGGTGCCATGCCAATTCTAGATTGAAAGCTGTTGTTATATTCAAATTCCACCAACGACAAATGATCAGTCCAACTTCTCTTAGGTCCAACACACAAGCATGTAACATCTCCTCCAAAATCTGTATCACCCTCTCGAATTGGCCATCCATTTTGAGGATGAAAAGCGGTGTTAAAGTGTAACTTTGTCCCCATAGCTCATTGTAGAATTTGCCAGAATTGCACTATAAATCGAGAATGACGATCTGACATGATAGAGAGTGGAAACTCCATGTAATCTAACAATCTCGTGGATATAAAGCTTGCTCAAGGTCTCTATGGAGTTAGTGGTCTTCATACTCATGAAATAAGTAGACTTGTTGAATTTATCTACAATGACCCATACGACATTATGCTCTAGCGACGTCCGTGGAAAACCAAACACGAAATCCATAGTGATGTGATCCCACTTCCACTCTGGGATAGGTAAGTACTGTAGTAATCCTCTGGGTTTTTGATGCTCCACCTTCACTTGTTGACACACTGCACACTTCGCAATGTACTTAGCCACGTATTGTTTCATCCCTTTTCATCAATATTGACGCTTCATGTCTCTATACATCTTGGTACTACTCGGATGTATGGAAAATTTTGAACGATGGCACTCACCCAACACTTCTTCCTTTACTTGATCATTGTTTGGTACACATAAGCTTCCACAAAACTGTAATTCATCATCATGTATAGACCAGTTATCAACAACCTCATTCCTCTCCAATCTACCTCTGATAGTCCCCAACTCTGTATCTAATTGTTGTAACTCCATAATCCTTTTTTTGAAAAATTGGTTGAGCTACAAGATTAAATAAGCATGGTCGATCCTCATGTCTATCCACCAATACATCAAATTCCTCCAAAGAATCAATCATCTTCCACCTATTAACTGCAAGAACATTGATTTAACCCTAGACTTTCTACTAAGTGCGTCTACTACTACATTAGCCTTCCCTGGATGGTAGTTGAGTGTGAAATCATAATCTTCTAGATATTCAATCCACCTTCTTTATTGAAGATTCAAGTCTTTTTGTGTGAATATATACTTGAGGCTCTTATGATTAGAAAACACTTGCAACTTTTCTCCATAAAGGTAACACTTCCACATCTTAAGAGCAAAAAACCACAACAGCAAGCTCGAAGTCGTGAGTGGGATAATTCTGCTCATAGATCTTTAGTTGTCTCGAGTCATAAGCAACTACCTTACCTCCCTGCATCAACACATATCCCAAGCCTCGTAACCAAGCATCTGTTTAAACATCGTATCCTTCCCCACTTCTCAGAATAAGAGGACAGGAGTTTTTGTCAACCTTTCCTTCAAAGTGTGAAAGGCTAGCTCACATTCTTGAGTCCACAAGAATCTTTCCCCCTTCTTCGTAAGGTGAGTCATTGGCATTGCTAGCTTTGAGAACCCTTACACAAACCTCCAGTAGTAATTTGCTAATTCGAGGAAACTTCGTACTTCGGTCACATTCCTCGGTGGTTCCCATTTCATCACGGCTTTGATCTTTGTAGGGTCAACAGCTACACCTTTTTTTGACACAACATGGCCAAGGAATTTCACTTCCTTCATCCAGAACTCACATTTACTCATTTTAGCATATAACTTATGCTCTCTCAAAGTTTGAAGCACTACCGAAAGATGGTGTTCATGTTCCCCTTGTGTTAGTGAATAGATTAATATGTCATCAATAAACATAATGGAAAACTGATCTAGATACGATTGGAATACCCTAAGCATAAAATCCATCAAGGCTGCTGGAGCATTAGTCAATCCAAACAAAATTACTGTATATTTGAAATGACCATATCGGGTACGAAAAGTTGTCTTAGGAATATCCTCCTCCTTGATCCGCAATTGATGGTACCCTATGTGAAGATCAATCTTGGAGTAATACATAGAAACCCTCAGTTGATCGTATAAATCATCAATTCGTGCCAATGGATATTTATTCTTCACTTTCACTCGATTCAACCTTCGATAGTCCGTGCATAACCAAAGTGTTTCATCGTGCTTCTTCACAAAGAGGACTGGGGCTCCCCAAGGTGAAGTGCTTAGACAGATAAACCCAATAGCCAATAGTTGGTCTAACTACTTCCTTAGTTCCTTCAACTCCAAAGGTGCAATCCGATAGGGAGCAATGGATATGGGTTTGGTTTCGGATAAAGATCAATCTTAAAGTTAATCTCTTTTTGTGGGGGTAACCTGGGTAGTTCATCTAGGAAAACATTAAGAAAATCTGATACTATCAACACCACGTCCGCATGGAATTTATCCCGATCATCTCCCATTAATCTGGCCAAGAAAATCAAATTGCTCCTCGCCTTAGCTTTCAAGAATCTATTTCTCGTAGTGGGAAATGGATGGGAAGAATTTTGATCATTAATGAAGCAGAAAACTACCCCACTCGGTAATTGAAATGAAATTCGTTTGCGAAAACAATCTATTACCGCATAGAAAGGGGACAATAAGTTCATCCCAAATATTATGTCATACCCCTTCATGTCTAATGCAACCAAATCTACAATCAATTCTTGCTCCCCAATACGAAGCACACATCCTCTACACATCCTTTTAGTATCTAACCGTTCTCCCGTAGGCATGTCAATACTCAAGGCATGTTCTAACTTCTCAAATTTCAATCCCAAATTAAGAGCATATATAGTGCGTATGAATGAATGAGTCACATCGGGATTAAATAAAATTTGGGCCCAAGAATTATAAAGAAGAATGATACCTTCCACAACTACATTGGAAACGTCTTCCTCCGGTTGGGTCAAAGGAAACACTCTTCCCTAATTGGCACTGCCTAGGGTTAGAGCTCTTAACGGCCTCTGTTGTAGTGGCTTGTTTGTCTTTACTTGTCCTATTGCTTGATTGGTCTTTGTTGAAAATGATGGACAATTATTTTTGAAGTGCCCAAAGACCTCCACGTGCAAACCATTGTCGCAGATCAGTGCCTGCTCTATTTTGAATGACCCTATCTCCTCGAACTGTTTGAAGTCTCTATCCAACCACCTGGTCTAGGTGATAGTATGGTGTTGCCCTTGGTACTCCACTACTACTAGCATCCATCCAGATTGGACCTCCCCTCATGAAGTTCTGTCTCTACTGGTTGTCCTTTGTGTCTCTCTCCACTAATGCAACTCTATCAACAAGATCCCCATAGTCCCATATCTTGTGAGCCACAAGCTTCTCCCTAATAGCAGGCCTAAAGCCTTGCTCAAATATTTTGGCCCTCCTATTCTCTATAGATATAAACTCTGTGGCATAGCGGGATAGCTCATCAAACTTCCTCTCATACTCTGCCACCGTCATGCTACCCTGTCGTAGAACAAGAAAATCCGCACTCATCTTGTCCTTCACCGATTTAGGAAAGTACTTGTCTTGGAAGATTTGATCAATCTCCTCCTAGGTAAGGGCATTAGTGTTCCTCCTTTTCTTCACTGAGTCCCACCAATGGTCGGCCTCCCCCTCTAACAGGTATTTAACCAAGCCAACCCGTAAATCCTCAGTAACTCCTATGCCATCACACATCTTCCTCACTCAGCGAATCCACTTATCCACATCCAAGGGGTGAGAGCTTCCTTGAAAAGTAGGTGGTCATTACCTTAAAAATTATCGAAGAACTATCATCTTTCAGTTTTTATCCCCATTGCCCAGTTCCTGAGCTAGGGGATAAACCCCACCATTGTGGTTGTTGTTTCCATTTTGGTGTTGTACCAGAGTGGTTAGCTCTCTTAAACACTGATAAATGCCATCCACGACATCAGAATGAGGTGGTGGTGGTGGGTTTGCTAGGCCACCACGTCCCCAACCACGTCTATGACCACGCCTACTGTCCATCCTATACATCAATTCACAATTTAGTTTTCTTGATGTACAAGAAATCCTAACTTTCACTTTAATCTAAAGTATAAGGCTTGTATAAAATTGAAATCAACAATTCACTCGACCTAGTCCTACATATCTAGTGGTAATCCACAACCTATGGCTCCCATGTAAGACCTAATTCCTAAGCTCTGATACCAAACCTTGTAATGCCCCAAATTCCCCCTTGGACAACATTACTATGTAAAACCATTCACGTGATGAGAGCGACTAAATGAACTTCATAACTAAAGAGAATTTTATTCATCATCCACATATATACAAGATCATTCAAAAGAATATGCCCAACTATAGCAATTACATCCCAAAAATAAATTATTATCTTGCATTGGAATAAAAAAAATATTAGACTTCACATTGTCTCAAAATGAATTTCCTAGTCTAGAACATAAGAGAATATAGCTCTAAACGTCCACCTCGGGATCCACTTTCCCATCTATTAGAGCTTCCCAATGTATCAACTCATTAACTCTGAGCTCCTCCTCTGGACCATAATTTGAAAAAGATATTGTTTGTAGGGGATGAACACTAAGCACTGTAGGAAAATCTTCCTAAACTGGAACAAGGTTTCAAAAACATATAAAACGGTCGGTCTCATTTTAAAAGTAACTTATATAGCTTTTGAAGGAAAACAATGACATTTCAATGGATCTCAAGTTTACACAACTGCAATAATTAAATAAAAAAGTAAAACTAATTCCCAAAAATAACAATTTCCAACAAGTTTCCATTTCCACAATAACTTATTTCACAATAAACCAAGTCCACCATAAATTCCTTTCCACAATAAACGATAACCAACCATTTGCACAATAAACAATAGCCCAAAATGTATATCAAACCACAACTTGTATCTCAGGTATGATGTACAACATCGCATGAACAAACACATCGAGAATATCTTGGCCTATACACAGACACCCAATCCTCGCAAGGATATCCAACTTTAGGAAGGGTGTATACCAACGCATTGGTAGTGACAAATCCAACCCAGGAATAGTATACTAACCCTCAGCCTCGATACCCATGGGCGAATAGTGGTTTGATCCTCGCAAGCCACCAACCCCACTACGAGTGGTAGAAAAAATTCAAACCCACACGAAGTAAGAAGTACATTTACCCACTCTATGATACCCAGACAACGACCACCCATGGTCAACCAAACATCCAAAAGAAATACAATACAAACCTATTTCCTCAAATCACAAGCAAATCCAAAAATCTTCAAATTTCACATGTATTATTCCAATGGAACATTTAAGCAAATATGTAAGAGATCATTAAAAATACCATTTTATTGTTCAATACAAAGCATTAGAGTGTTTAAATCAAGAATAAAGGAAAAATCAAGAGAAAAAGTCCATTTCTCTTGAAAACTAGGATTTTATGACAAGAAAAAGAGATTTCATAGCCATCTAACCATAGCTTCCATCAAAACATGGTAAATTTGCAAGAGTATTAAGAAATAATGATTTCATAGCATATACATTGGATGGAGAGTCAAAAAATACATATATATATATATGCCCTAGCCTCAATGGACAAGAGTGGAAAGAAACCCCTACCTTTCTTCTTCCTTGGTGTTCTTGAAAAACTAGAAGTTTTGATCCTCTTCAATGTTCAAATCCCTCTTGATCTTGTGTTTTTTCCCTTATTTCTTCCTCTCTAAAGCTCTCTAGGGTTATAAAAGTTGAAATGAGGCTAATAAAGGTATCCTTAAGTAATTATAGTGGAAGAAATGGTATCTTGTGCGCGATTCTGAAATCCATATTTTGTAACTCATGTTGAAAGTCATTTGTCGTTCGAGTGTCAATAGTGCAATTTCTTGCTTCACGTTCAAATGTCATTTGGTGTTCAAATGTTGGTTGTTCCTAGTACTTCTGCATTTCTATCAGAGCTTTTCAGACACCAAAGTACTGGGACTTACTGTTGTTCGAATGTCTATTCACGTTCGAACCTCCTCTAAGTTTTTGCTGAAACTTCCAGTGAAGTTTTGGCCTATTTAGAGGTCATTTGGAAAGTTTTGTGAAACACTATTTTGTAGCCTCAGAAGTTTACTAACTACTATTAAAATTGCAGCTCACACAAACATCAGGGTACAACATTATGGTCCAAATACTAATAAGAGTCCAAAATCCTTTCTACCCAAATTTTATCTAAAATGTGTTTAAACTCCGAAGTACTTCATAACTTCCAATTCAAACCTATTACCTTGCCTAACATTTTTATGTCTACTCTTGCAATCCACATAGTGCATGCATACATCATCACATATATTAGTATTTCAATAGTAATTACGTTGCTATATAAAGATAAGAATGTGGGGTTTACAGGTTACCATTAGTTGGGATTAGGGATGTAGATTTCCCTAAGACCGTGTTTAGGATGCAGTATGGGCATTTTGAGTTCATAGTTATGCCTTTTGGATTAAGCAATGTCCCAATAGCATTCATAAATCTCATGCATAGGGTGTTCCTACCCTACATAGATTAGTTTGTCGTTCTCTTTGTTTATGACATACTAATCTACTCCGAGTCTGACGAGGAACATGATGGTCACTTGGGGGTTGTTCTCCAGACCTTGAGGGGACCATCAGTTGTATGTCAAGTTCAGCAAGTATGAATTTTGACTGACAGAAGTAAAGTATCTGGGACCCATGGTGTCGGCTTCGAGTGTGTCAGTTGACTTGAAGAAATTTAGGACAGTTATAAGTTGGTAAAGGCTGAAGTCGGTTTTTAAGATACGTAGTTTCTTAGAGTTGATGGGGTATTATAGGAGGTTCATTGAGGACTTCTCCTGACTAGCTACACCTATGACTAGATTAATTAGAAAAGAGATGAAGTTTTAGTGGGATGACTTGTGTGAGAAGGCATTCCAAGAGTTAAAGAGAAGGCTTACTTTAGCTCCTATTTTGATAGTTTTGGATAAGGGACAGAGGTACATGGTGTATTGTGATGTCTTCAAGGATGGACTTGGGTGTGTTTGATGTAGTCTGAGAGTGTGGTGCCTTATGGTTCTCGGAAGTTGAAGAGCCACGTGTAAAACTACCCTATGCGTGACATTGGGTTGACGACCATTTTCTTTGTTTTGAAGACTTGGTGCCATTATTTGTATGGTGTGCAGTTTGAGGTGTTTCTAGACTATAAAAGTCTAAAGCACATCTTCACTCAACGAGACCTCAACATGAGGCAACGTAGGTGGATGAAGTATTTCAAGGATTATGACCTCACTTTGTGTTACCATCCCGTAAGGTAATGTGCTGGCTGATGCACTGAACCAGAAGTCACGGAGAGTTTTGGCTTGTGTAACTTCTCAGAGTGGCAGATGCTCGAGACTGTGGGACAGTTCGAGTTGCATTGTAGGGTCAGACTCAAGGTACTCTGGAGAGTTTGGTGGCTATACCTTTCCTATTGAGCAGGATGATTGAGTTCGAGGGGGCAGGACACAAAGATGTTATTCATCAGGGATCGGGTACAGCTATGTACAGGTGACGAGGGTAGGGAAATTCACGCAAATGGTAGTCTTTGGTTCAGGGGAAGTTTATGGATCCCTAGTCAGCAGATCTGAGAACGGAGATCTTTAGGGAGTTCCATTGCTCCTATTTTGTTGTACATCCAGGTGGCATGAAGATGTACCATGATCTTCATCGCTAGTACAATTGAAGAGGGATGAAGTGGCACATTAAAAATTTGTTAGTCGACGTCTTACATGTTAGAAGGTCAAACCTGCGCACCTGAGACCAATAGGGTTGCTCTAGCCCTTGGAGGTGGTTGACTGGAAGTGGGAGCACGTCCCGATGGATATTGTGACCCACTTGCAATGGACATTACAAAGCATGACACAGTGTGAATGATAGTGGAATAGCTTACGAAGTCAGCACACTTCTTGGCAATGCGGATTACCTTTTATTGATGAATTCTGCAAGTTGTACATTCAAGAGATAGTCCGTTACATGGGGTACCTATATCTATAGTACTAGATCGGTATCTCAGATGCACGGCCCATTTTTGGGAGAGTTTCTAGCAGGCCATGGGGACACAGTTGATGATGAGCACACTTTTCATCCCTAGACGGATGGTCAGTTAGAGAGGACCATCCAGAATTTAGAGGACATACTAAGATCATGCATCCTGATCTTAAGGGTAGCTAAAAAGAGCACTTATCCTTAGTGGATTTCACCTACAACAGTAGTTATTAGACGAGCTACAAATGACACCCTATGAGGCACTTGTGGGAGTCGTGTCGTTCTCTATTTTATTGGATGGAGGTAGGAGAGAGACCCTCTACGGGTCCAAATATGGATAAAGACCCCTAGGAGAAGATGAACTTGATATGAATGCATCTTATCAAGGCTTAGAGGCCGACATAGAGCTACATAGACAGACATTAACGACCTCTAGAGTTTGAGGTTGGTGATCATGTCTTCTTGAAGGTGATGCCCAAGTGAGAAGTGGTTAGGTTTGGGAAGTGAGGAAAGTTGTCGCCAAGGCATATCGGACCCTTTAAGGTACTCGAGAGGGGTAGTACAGTGGCTTACTGGTTGCATTACCCCAAATTA
>CAUOFW020002409.1:0-49629 GCA_963454935.2 Ilex paraguariensis
TTTATGGCTCCCCGACAATGGTGCCAAAAACTTGACTTGATACGAAATATGTACCCCAAGTGCAGGCAATCAAGTTGTAGTAATAATCCGATTAAGTCCGGAGTCGAATCCACAGGGAACTATGATTGGTGTTTTGAAGTAAGCAAAATAGAGACCAAGTAACTGGAAATTTCGAGAGTTTGGAGTGGTGGAGGTTCTTGAATAGAATAGAAGATTCTTTTCAAGAGTTTTCTAGAAACAATATAAGATTCTCAAAATGTAACAGCCACCCTTTAGCTAGAGGATTAGGGCATGTAATAGAATATTCGGTTTATTATGTTTGTGTTTTATAACTCAATTAACTCTCGTGTCAACAACAAGTTAATCGGAAGATAAAGATGGATCGTGCGAATTAAACACATGATTCCGAACCTTTCTAGAAGTTTTATGAGAATTGTCTGTGTCGAGACTTAACCCATCTACAAAAAAGCAAGTGTTTCTACAAGGTATCCAACCATGACATTAAGGGTCCATTCTTTGAAATAAACGCAATAATGGTAGAGATTGAAGGTTGTTATGAAGAGCTAGCTGCGGTGCTTGCCTTGAACCAACTGGTCTTTCTATGCAGGAGTCATCCATATCATAGAGAAATCCCTGGTTATACAAAGTACCTCAACTTTGCTAGGTGTATTCAACCATCCATTAAACAGGTGGAATATAAAGCATTAAAGCATGAAGGAGTTACACAATCATAGCTTCCGGATAATCTTTACATACTCATCATCTCTTACTAAAGAGTGAATGAGGAACTATTCACTTTTCATGGCCTTGGCAAAGCTATAAAAGTGAATGCTACTCATCCTTCTAAGTAGAGGAGCTACTAAGTGAAGCAAACTAAACAAAGAGCTTATCTTCAATGAAGAATAAGTGAATCACTTTCCACCTTCACGGCTTTGGTAAAGCTCTAGAAAAGTGGAAGAGTTTCACTCTTCTAAGAAGGAATGATGATCAAGCAATGGAAGTGAAATACGTGAATAATAAAAGTAAGAGAAACTAGTTACTTTTGGAGGATTTCCACCACAACCAAAAGATGAACTATCATTCTTGATACTTTGTAAATAAAAGTAAGAACAACTACAAGGGAAGTCTAAGCCTCCATCATGGTTGATATAAATGCAAAATGAAAACATAAACATGAAATGTTCAAGAACTAGATTACTAAATACTCTTACTTTACAAGAACAAGGATTGCTCCCCCTTTTCTCTACAAGAGGAAGAGTGCCTTTTAAGCTCCCAACATGGGAGTATTTATAGGCAAGGAAGGGGAAGGGGGGGGGGTGAAGGAATAGTGTTTGCCGCCCAAGTGTAAGTGAAAAGCCAACAACTCTACAGTTAGTCAGTGGGGGACATTCAAACGTGATCTGACATTCGAACGTTAAGTCTGTCTTTTCTTTAAGGATGTTCGAACGTGAGATGTCGTTCGAACGTTGTCTGTGTCTCTGCTTTGAGGGCGTTCGAACGCCAGATGGGGTCTGATGCCTTGCACTTAAGTGGCTTGTGGTCTCTGACTTGGTCACTTCCATATGTCTTGAACAACTTTGACTTTACACTCAGCAACTTGGTCCTTAGTCACTCAAGACAACGTTCAAACGTGGAGTGGTGTTTGAATGTTGTACGCAAGTACTTCTGTTCCGTGGTTCTTCTTTCTTTATTACAACGTGCCAGGTTCTAGTGGTGTAGTCTTCTCAGGATTCTAGAGGACGTTCGAACGTGAGTTGGCATTCGAACGTGGTTCTCAAGTATCTCAGCATTTTCCCTTTGTTGACTGTAACACGCCATGTGTTACGCCCCTAAAATCGGGGTTCCCGTTGACAATCCGTCAACCCGCGAAATGCCCGTGAGTGTCACTTGAGCTGACATCTCCCCAATAATATCCCAATACCCGGGATTTTAACTCACACGTGTTACCCATGTTTCGTTATTCATTTACTCTTATCGAAGTTCAATATACCCCAATATATCTCTTTTAAGGTCCATTTGTGTTAAGCGAACTAAGGAAACCAAGGTCCAAAGGCATAGCAAGAAATAAGAAATTTTTGAAGTTTAAGGAGTGTACCGGTATGCCGTACCGGTACACTAAACTCTCTGGACAGTATCGTACCGGTACGCTTTGCCCACCTTGCAACCATGTTGGGTATGTGGTGAAGATATGGACACATTACATGAGGATTTGGAGGCTTAGAAGTGAAGAAATCAAGGAGGTCTTTGGTGTTTGGTAACAAAGGCACCAACACTAGCACCATCTGGTGGAAGTACCTCAGTTTTCCTCCATTTTGACCATGATCAACTCCGAATCTAAAAAGGTTCAAATAGGAAAGTTGTAGATGTAGATGTCTTCTATATTGTGTCAAAATTTCAGCTCAATCCAACGGTTAGATCAAAAGTTATGATGATTCTACGAAAACTGGTCTGGAGTAGAAAAGTGTACAGGTGCGCCGAACTCCAGGAAGTTTAGTATACCAGTATGCAGTACCGGTACGCTATACTGAATGCCCAAAATTTCCTATTTCATCAATTTTCATTTTTAATTCATCCTAACTCATTTCAACATCATCTAAAACTTGTATAATGATGTTTAATACATAAAATATGTTCCATACAAGGTTATTACAACCCATTCCATATAATTACAATTCAAAATGGAATATAACCTAAGTTTTTATACAAAATTTATTTCCAAAAGTCACAAACGGGCTTTTTTTCATCTTTGAGGCCCGAATGTGAGTCCTCCATTGGTACGAACCCCGCACCTAAAATATGTTCCCGTATAGGGTGAGCCAACGCCCAGTAGAAAATTTCTTACAAGGGCTACTCCCCACCTAAGTGCATATGCAATGTGTTATGCAACAAAACACAACCAAAATCCATTCCAATTAATACTTAAGCAAGTCAAGATTGAAATCTAACATACCATGCCATGAAATGAGATGATGCTCATTCATGCAATTTACCCGAGCCCTTCCCAGCTTCACAACACATGCTATGCCAATGTTTATTAACACTGAGTTTTTCTAGCACCGGCCATCTACCTTCACCCTATGTTATGCAGTTAATATCAAACCCAAGCTCCCTAAGCCCCCCGCCATTTGTGTTGCACACCCAATGGCTAACTAAAATCTCTGGGTCTTTTTTGGGGTGGGTATTTATGGACTTACACCAATGGTCACCCAACCGATACAGAATTCATGGACTTTTACCAACGGTTCCTCATACACCGACACACTTTATGGGCTCTCATACCAACGAAAGTGCGTATCCAAATACCGGGTCTCTCATCTGAGGGATAGTCTAACCCTTCTTGCTACCCCGACCCAAGTCTTTTTCATGTAACTGTGCAACTCAGTCAGACATTCAATTCAACTTTCCCGAACCCACCCATCATCCACCTATGTGGTGTTTGATGCCAACCATGCACCCACACCCATAAATTGCGATGTCTACGTGCATATGCAAAATAATGAATTATTGCTATTCCAACATCGTGCCCACATGTAATGAATGTCATCTGAACAATTTTAAACCACATGTCTACATGTTCCATGGAGATTCATATTATATGCATATGAATTCCATAAATCATCACAATGTCAATATCTCAAGGAGCACATATTAACATTTCTTTCCAACACATTTTCTAAGCATGTTATACATCGTCAAGTAATAACAACTCAATCCACACATAGGCATTTTGGAAAAACCTTCAAGGCAACAATTCATATTATCACATAAGAATTTCCACTTCATTCACAAAGCATAATATAAAACATATAGCATACTCATATAATCACTTTTCCCATGGAATTACCAAACAAGCAATTTCCACATCACAATTTTGAGCTAGAAAATTCTATTCCAATCCATTACATACTCATTTTCCATACACATTTCACCCATGTCATATACATAAATGAGTGAAATACATATTCCTTTTTAACCCACACATTTCATATAACACTACAAGTGGAAAATGAACCAAAGTAGGAGAACCCCTACCTCTCGAAGTGAAAAATGACGTTGGGAAGCCCCAGAAACCCAAAATAACCTTGAATCCTCACTTTCCCAAAATATCTTTTTTCAACCTTTGGTGAAACCCATCATTTTTGGTGTAGTCGCGTAGCCCTCAGCGAGGAGAACAACTTTTGTTCTTACCCTGAGTGGATTTGAGCACCGTGGAGTTGTAGATCGTAGAGAGAAATGGAGAGCTTCTCCCTTTTCCCCCCTCTACCCCTCTCACGTTAACCGGCTGAAGAAATGGGGGAAAAATCTGATTTTTCCCCCTATTTATACTCTTAGGATACTTGGCCCACAACGCGCCACACGGCCCTTTTTGTTTTCGGGTCCGTTTTCATCCCGAAACGATTAAATTTTATTCTGGTTCAAGTTTAAATTAATTTTATTTTAATTTAAATTTAATTATTTCCAAAATTTTGACATTTTATTGAAAATTCTATTTTTGGGTCATCTGAGACTTGGTCGCCTAGTAAAACGTAAAAAATTCGACTATTTCAAAATTTGATAAAATTTGACGTGATAACTAGATTTCGTGAGACGAAGCCAACGGTGAGGTCCGTTTCGCCATTCGAGATCTAGAAAAATTCAGGTCTCCAACCCGTACTATAGCAATAAAATTATCGTTTTGCCCTTATTTACAAAAATTTAAATTTACCGGGTTTTACACCACGTCTTAGCAGCTGGCCTTGGCAAGATTTCAGAGGATGTTCGAACATGGGTTGACGTTTGAACGTTCTTGCTTTGTTCCAACCTTTTGCAATGTTGTTCCCTATTGTGCTGGTGTTACATTCAAGTGTGATTTTTGTTGTTCTTGAGCATTTGTTCTCTTTAAGACCTGAAATGTCATTACTTAAACTCCATCAAAGTACAATTAGTCCAAAAAGGTATAGTAAAAATTGTTAACTTTATGCAAGAATCAATACATTATTATAAATGTAGCAAAGCATACATGCGCACTATGTGATTGATGAATATCTTTATCATCCATAGTTGTGCATAAAAGGGTTTGGGTCATTGGTTGGGCTCCCCGTGAGTGATTGAGTGTTTAATTGATCAATTAACAACACTAATCATCTTGGGTTCATGGGGATGTTGTGGCTAAAAAGGGGTTCTCACTAATAATCAATTAATCTTTACGAGAAGAGGTAATTATGGCAGTAATATATTTAATTTGGTGTTTGTCTAAGCATAACATTTAAAAACCTATTCATCCCCTCTAGGTAGTGTCATGCAATCCATGTGTATAATCGTGAAGAAATATCCACATATATTTGCCCCTTCTTGGAACAACAATTGGTATTAAAACGTGGTTGCCTTGAGTTGCACTTAACATATTGTAGGCATATTTTGTAATTTCTTATTTACATAGTTTGTTTGCTTTTTAGAGATCTATATTTACTACTTGTTAGCTTCAAATGGATTCTCAAACAAAAGGAGGTTCAATTGCACGAATACCACTTAGATGGGTCTAATTTTGTGTATTGGAAAGCTTACATGGGTGTGTTTCTTAAATCTATTGATGAGGGAGTTTGATTATATGCAAGCGGATTGAACCCCTCCCACTATCACCTTCAACTTGAGAGGTGGTGAAGTGGTGGCTAAAGTGACATGCCCGAGGACTTGGACAAAAGTCAAAATTGGGTAAACGAGGTGGAACTCAAAAGGCTTGAATGTGATATTCAATGTTGTGACACCTAATGAGTTCCAGAGAATAGAATATTATGAGGCCTCCTATAACGATCCAAAGTTTGATGATTGTGTATGGAAGTAGAAAAGAGTCCGTGAGTGGTTAGGGGTTTAGAGGCCGGAGAGCTGGATTAGGAATTGATAGTTCCAAAGAGGGTGCGCAGATGTTCTGGAGATGATTAGGGTTAATATATAGCAAAGGAACATGACTGATGGAAAGGAAATAAGCCATAACACACATCTAGATGAAATAGGGTTAGTGCGTATGTGGGAGTTAGGAGTACAAAGAAAACATTTACGGATCAAATCGAAAGCCGATTTGGGTCCTAAAAATTTATTTGAAAATTTTCTAGCAATTCATTTAATATGTTTGTAATTTAAAAAAAATTAATAAATTTTTTTCCAAAATAGCCAAAACTAAGAAATTACAAGAATGCCCTTGAAGCTTCCAAAGTCCTCCCATGGTGGCTAAGGGCAGGTGGAGCTCTCCGACCTTGCATGAGTTCGACCAAGCTTCTTGGTGGAGGTGATCCAACACTTGGGAGGTTTAAAATCTAAAGAAAATCATGGGGGAGACAGAGAAGTTAGACAAAGAAAGCTTAAACTTGATTATTCGGGTTTTTTATAGAGGGGTCTTTGAGTTTCAAGAGGTATCCTACTAGCCTAATTTTGATGATAGGAATTCATTTATTTAATTAGATTTTTGTTTGGATTAGTGTTAATGCATGAATTTGAATCCTAAAATGACAGGTTTTAGGTTTTTATGAACCAAGTTTGGGATTTGAGCATGTTTTGGGTTAATATGTAACACCCCAACCCTAGCACAACACATTCAACACTACCAGTGATGTGAACAACATAATTTAGGCATGGGCTTGATAATTGTACATACATTCAAAATTCCATACAAACTCCAGCAAGTTGTGAACGGAGTAAGGTTTAAGTCCTTAGCATACTTAGATAGGTCACATTCATCACCACATATCATAATTACAATCCATAAAACATTTAGAACACAACGTATTTACAAAAATCTATTTGTCCAAAAGATATAAAAGAGACCCCAAGATTGACTCCCCTATAACCACCTAGACTCAACAATGGACTCCTCACGAACATGGGGTACTTGGAGAACATGAACTACAAGAAGTGAGCACTAGAGACCTCAGTGAACGTACAACTCAAATGTAAAGAACAGCATCACCCTTACAATAACTATACTTTGATTTAAATATAAAGAGAAATGGAATCTCTAGAAACACCGTTACCAATTTTTAGACATCATAAAGGAAACATAATACTTGCCACTAGGGCCATTTCACTTTGTCACTAAGGCCATCTTACATTTTCCACTAAGGCTATCTTGAGTCCACCACTAAGGCCTTCTCACATTTGTTACTAAGGCTATATCGAGTCCACCACTAAGGTCATCTCACATTTGCCATCATGGCAATATCGAGTCCACCACTAAGGCCATTTCACATTTGCCACTACAGCTATATTTGCCTTTAAGGTAATAGACATAACCACCGTACCATCGTAAGTCATTATATATATATACCCATGCTTGTAATTCGAAAGTAAATAACATTCACAAGTCAATATAAAATGAGTGAGTTAGTACACCCACCTTGGTTTGGATTCTACCTCAGATGTAATCCTCTTGGCTAGTGATGCATCGAAGTTTCGGCTATCATGATCCCGTCTCCATCCACACAATACACAATAACACAAACATAATACAACTAGATATATTCAAGGAAACTACTTTTTTCAAAGAGGTTCAATAAGGAACATACAATATTTCTCCCTTATCCAGTGTCATGTTATGGTTGATTTCCCCCAAGAATAGTTTTAACTCTCCTTGTTGTCATTTTTTTTGTTACACTAGCCCATTCACCAAATTAGCACATCCACCCACATTTCATTTAATATAGTCACATGCACTGATATCTTAATGCACGTTGCACACACCATGAACCAAACATTCATATAAAATAGTCAGGTGTTCTTTACACTATTTACTTTCCTCTATCTTACTAGACATGCAATAAAAAGACCATGTGTTTTAGACCATCCTCAAACTTCCCCACCTTGGCCATGTTTGTGGCAACGTAGTCATCGGCAAATGGGCTAACTCAGTGAACTTAGCCACGTATTCCAACACCGTCATTGTCCCTTGCCTCAAATCTAAGAATTCCTAGGCCTTTGCATGTCTCGCGACCACTGGGAAGTACTTGCCCATGAAAAGCTCCTGGAACTTTCCCCATGTCATTATCTCTAAGTTCTTTGAGTCCTTTACCCAATCCCACCACAATTGGGATTCTCCCTCTAACTGGAATGTAGCTAGCGTTATCTTAGTGGCATCAGAGGTGATCTCCATAGCCCCTAAGATCTTGTCGACTTTTCGAAACCAACGGTCAGCCACTATCGGATCCGCTCCTCCCACAAAAGTCAGCGGCTGGTGTGCCTTAAACTTTTAAAGGTTACTAGAGCCTCCCTGACCCACATTTGTACTAGTCTGTGCAATGGTAGTAGTTGCAGCACTAGCCTATGCAATGGTAGCAGCCGCAACACCAATAGCCTCCACAAAGGCTTGATGGTCAAAGGTCGGTGATGGTTGATTGTTGTTCCACCCATCGCCTCGACGTCCTCTTCCTCTATTTGTCATCTACACACATGTAAGATAACAATAGAGCCTCACATACTATCCCAAGATAGGGATCAAGTTTAAACTTTGAGATTTCTCTTCTTGTCTCCCTAGTAGTGCGTGTGCCACCTACTAGTAGATATCTACACCTTGAACTATCCCGTTCATCTCTTTTTCCTAATCCTAAGGTTATGTTTTCTAACCCTAGTATTTCTCCTTTCCATATACATTTCACCATGCATATAATCCACATAACACATAGCACATAACATGTAATGCACAAACAAAAATATTCTAAACCCATGCCTAACAGCCCTAGGCAAATCGTATACCTATGCTCTGATACCAAGCTGTGATGCCCCTAAAACTGGGGGTCCTTTATCAGCTATTGATCATCCGTCAACCCGCGAAAATACCCGTATTTATTGCGCAACTTGACGTCACGACAATAACATCCCCCTCCTGGGATTATAACTTACACGTGTCACCCATGTACATATTATCATTTAATCAAATCGTGGTCCAATGTACCACATTTCATACTCTATTATAGTCCATTTATATTATGGGAACCAAAGAACCCATAGTCCAAAAGCATGGCAAAGTAATTTTAAAAATTTCAAAATTTTAGAAAGTGTACTGGTAGGCCATACCGGTATGGGTTGCCTACTAGAAAAGCTGTACCGGTATGGGTAACCCACTGGAAAAATCTGTACCGGTACGAGTAACCCATTGAACCTCGTCATATTGGTACGTCGTACCGGTACAGTTTGCCGACTTTTGCCTATTTCACCTATTTTTAATTTTCAATCTATTTCAACCAATTCCAATACCATCCAAAACATGCTTAATAAGGTTTCTCACATAAAACCTATTATACACAAGTTCTATTACAAATAATTCCATACGATTACATGCCCAAAATATAATTTTCACAAAATTTTACAGAATGAGCTATCAAAAGCCACAAGTCGGCTCTCTTCATCTTTGAGGCTTGAAATGAGAGTCCTACGTCGGTGTGAATCTCGCACTTAAAATATTTTTCTGTATAGGGTGAGTTACGCTCAATAAAGTATCTCCTACAGAGACTACATCCCCCCTAGATGCATATGAAATGTGCACATGCAACAATCAAACATCAATTTTCATTCCAAACAAGAATATGTCATTCAATGTTGGAATTCTACTATGTCATGTCATGATATGAGATGACACTCACTTATGCACTTTAACCCGAGTCCTCACCGACTCCCGTAACACAATGCAATGCTAATGTGTAGCAAATCTATCATTGATGAATTTCATCCAATGATCATTTTGAAATAAAGGTCATGTGTTTATAAACCAAATTTTGTTGGATGATACACATCGAATGACCATTTATAAAACAAAATCATGTGATTTTGTTGGGTATCGGATTTTGGAATCGCACTGCTGGCTCCCTACGCCATTACACTTTTTTGGAATTTTAGCACAAGGGAGTGTATGAACTAAGTAATTGGGTCTTGCACCCGAGGAAGAGTCTACCCCTGCTTGCTATACCCGACACAAGTTTTTCTTTCATATAACCATACAACTTAGTCAGATCTTTGATCCAACTTTCTCAAGCCCACTCATCAATCACCAAGTATGATGATTGATCCAACCATGCACACACATACCCATACTCATGTCTATGGATGTATTTCCCCGTGCAAATGCAATGTAATGCACCATTGCAATATCAATGTCATGCTCCATATGTAATGAATGCCATATGAGCTAATTTAACCACATACTTCAACATATGTCATGACAATTTATAGCAATTGCATATAATTACCGTAAATTCATCACAATGTCAATACACCAACTAACACATATTAACATTTATATCCAACACAACCCACAAGCATGTTATACATAACTCATGCCATTACAAACTCAACTCTCACATAGGCATTTAGTAAAATACCTTCAAGGCACAAATCATGTTATCACACAAGGTATCTCACATAATGTCATGTTCTAAGAAAATTACACAAGTACTTTCCCTATACAAAACTTAACTAGGAATTGGTCTAAGCCATTTTCATACCCTTTCCTCAATTCCATAACCATAGTCAAGTGACCTATGTTATTTTATATACTTACCCATTCCATAGAACATCCTAGGTAAGAAATAAACCAAAGTAGGAGGAAACCCTGCCTCTTGAAGCGTAATGCGAAGGGTAGAACCTTCAAGAACACCAACACAACCCCAAAACTCTTGATTTCTGAAGATCTCTTCTTTGGATCTTCGGTTAAATCCTTCGTTCTTGGTATGGTTGCATAACTCTCATCGCGGTGAACGACCTTAACTCTTGGCTCGACAAATTCTGATCGTCGGAACTCCGTAGATCATAGAGAGTAGGTGGAGTTTTTGATTTTTCTTCTCCTTTCCCTCTCTTTTCCTCTTCAACGTGAGAACCCAGTTGATCAAGTGATAAAAATCAGATATTTTTCTCTATTTATAGTCTTTAATTGCGTGGTCTACGTTGCATCGCACGTTCCCATTTTCAGGGTCTGTTTTTGTCCCAAAATGACTTAATTTTGTCTTGGTTTAAGTTCAAATTATTTTTATTTGAAATTTTCTTCAATTATAAGTAAATTTTAGAAAATTTATTTTTGGGGATGTTTGTGAGGTCACCCAACACCCAATTGTCTCGTAAAATGTAAAAAATTCGACTATTTCAGAATTCGATAAAAATTGACAGGGTAACTAGATTTCATGAGACGAATCCAATGGTGAGGCCTATTACGTCATTCGAGCTCTAAAAAAATACAGATTTTCAATCCTCATTATAGTGGCAAATTATCTTTTTGCCCTTTTTCAGAAAAAGTTCAAATTTACTCGGTTTTTACAGAAAATAAACCTACCTAGGAGAAGAACCATACCTCTTGAAGCGTAATACGAGCAGTAAAAAACTCCCAAGAATCCAAATCAAGCTTTAACCCATGATTTCTAAAATTCCTGTCTTTGAGGCTTCAGAGAAAGTCCCCATTTTTTGGTATGTAGCTCTCGTCATGTAGATCAACTGTAGATCTTGGCCCGAGTCGATTTGACGAACAGTTGGCCTTAGATCGTAGAGAGAAGCTTGAAGAAACTTTGCTTTTTCTCTTTCTTCTCTCCCTTCTCTCTTTCCTGGAAAAACCCAGCTCAAATGCAGAAAAAAATCTGATTTTCTTCCCCTTTTATACTTTTCAAATACTTGACCCATGTTGCGCCACACTTCCTATCTTTTCTTGATCCGATTTCATCCCGAATCAATTAAATCTCGTCCCGTGTTATGTTCAACATATTTTATGTGAAATAAATTTAAATTATTTTTTTGTATTTCACAAATAAAATTCGATCGCGTTTATTTTGGTCACGTGATGCCTGATCGCATCATAAAACGCAAAAAATTCAATTGTCTCAGAATTTGACAAAACTGGACTGGATAATTAGATTTTGTGAGACGAATCCAACGGTGAGGTCCATTTCATCATCCAAGTTCTAAAAAAATTTGGCTTTTCAACCCTTACTATAGTGGCTAATTACCATTTTGCTCTTTTTCATAAAAATTTAAATTTTTTCGGGTTTTACACTTACCCTCGTCCTCTACTAATGACACCCAGATCCCAATTCACCATCAGAGTGTTCACTAATCCACTACAATTGATTAACCAATCCTCTATCTGTGGTAAAAGATATTTATTTTGAATCATCACCATGTTAAATTATCATCAGTCCATACACATACACATAGTTCCATTTTCTTTCCCCTATTTTACAAGCAAATTGAGGTCTCCCATGGAGATACTCTAAAATGAATGAAATTCTGGTTTAATAAATCTAGCAACTGCTTTTCCAATTCTTCTTAATTTTGTGAACACCACATAATATGGACAATAAATAATATATGCATTCATCCTCTGATATTAAACTTAATAACAAACTCCACTTTCCAATCTAGTGACCACCCTGATGATTCATTTGAAACACTTTTAAAAACTCATAGCCCTGATAACTTGAACAACTTAAACTCATCCTTACTAGTACCTTACTCATACGCCAAATAACCCTTGGAATCATATGCAAAAACAAGACATGTAGACAACCAATCCATTCCCATTATCAGATCAAAATCTTGAATATCAAGAGAAATAAAATATGTCCATAATCCCTGAGCACCTAGACCTTCCAGCACAATCTTGTTTTCAACTCTTTCTCCCTAACCACCACCTCGTCCACTGTCATGAAAAGAGACAAACACACAATTCAAAAATGTAAAGGAGTGCTCCTAACACATTCTATATGTATACACCACAAATAAACAAGTTAAGTCAAGCTCAATGTGAATGCATGTATTTCTCCCAGAACAATTAGGAATCATAGCTCTCACCACATTAGGTAAAACTTGTTCATTTTGTTGCATCACTACAAGAATTATCCTTGAGATTTAGAGATTTCTGCAACCACCTTGTAAACTCCTACCACCAATGGTTATGCCACGATCCCACAATAACACAACAGAATTTTTTTAACAAAATTGCATTACATGCCATATCTGCCTACACCCATAACTTTGTTGAACATCATCTATTAGTATTAACCCATAATCTCCACATATATGCCCCTAAAATTGAAAACTCATAACTAGTGTAGTTTCAAACGTTATTTTCTTGTACCATCCATGATAGCCCATTGTTTCTCGACTTATCTTTTAGTGACTAAAACCTCATTATCCCAAATAGTAAAATTCATTATTTTAGAAACTGAAATGTAGTTCAGAATTCTGAATGGAGTCATCTAATCTCCATTGAATTTTCTTACATCCCATTAAATCAATCCAAATAGAAGTAGTAAAAAGGTAAAAAAGGAAGTAAATCACTTTTCATACTCAACTATGGACATCCTCCCCTGAGTGAAGGACATAAAATTTATTTTGGCTCAAAGTAGTGTTGTTCAAAAAAAATATTTAACTTTAAACACTTCCACCAACCGTTGACAACTAAACTGTATTGACACAAGAACTTCATTGCCAAAAATTGGAGTTTTTCAAAATTGTTCCATAACTCATCTCATAGATAGTACCACATAACTCACCACGATGCATTAACTACTTTGCCAAGTACCTATCGATGCTTCAATTTGTACTTTGTGATTTGAGCCCATGCTTGATGTGGTTTCCTAATCTCCAAACATGAGGCTAGACTATGTGTGTTTGGCTTATAGAAGTTGGTGAATGTCACTCTCCCTCGGGTTCCAATGCAAGAAATGGAGAAAATCGTGTGTGTGAACAAAAATGTTTGTGTGTAAAAGTGCTCTCCAAGCGTAGCAAGACTTGTAATGTCATGTTTTACTTGGAATGAGTATTCCAAGGTCAACTCTTCAGGGAAGAAAATGTCAAATATTTTGGAAGGGTGATTTGTAAAGAAATAAAAATTGAAAAATCTCGTGACTTGGTTTTTTGTGAGTTGTGTTTTGAGAAAAATTCAAGAAAGCAAGGTTGGCCAATCCATAGAGGTCATTCCAATGGGAATGCAAAATTGACTCAATTCATTCAACTTAAGTGTCTCGGTGTTTGATTAATTCGTAGGAAGTGAGGGACTAATGTGGATGTGTTGGGAAAAAGCATATCCCGTGACAAGTCTACGGTGTATCTAGAGCCCATAATCACGTCCGCACTCAACCTAGTCAAACCAAAAACTTTACACTACGAGGAAGAATGAAAGTGAGTCAATTTCACATACCCAAGAGGAAATTCCCCTTGGATTAGCCAACTAAAAGTCTAGTTACTCATAGTAAAAGCAAGAACCAATTAAGGTAAAGAGACATGGAACATGAAACTTGTATTGATGCAAGGAAAGATTTAAACTACAAGAGCAAAGTCATTTATAACCAAAATACAAAACTTGAAGAGAAAATACCCAATTTTAGAATTGGAAAAGCAAGAACACTTAACTAAGCTTGATTACAACTTAAATAAAAGAGTTTTGAGTGAAAGAGAGAAAGATTACAAGTAGAATAAAGCTTACTACAATGAAAATGTTGAAGGAAATGAAAAAAAACCATCTTTCTCTCTCTAAAACTTCATCTTCAACCTTGGAGCTTCCCTCTCCAAAAGCATGTAAAACTGAATAATGATGTAAGACTTAGTAATTTTTGCCCATCCCTCCTCCTTTAGCCTATTTGAACTGAGTTGCAATGAGTGGGGAGAGGTTGGACACTTGAACAATCAAAAATAGGCCAAGCATGCTCCTCCCATGCTTTCCTAACCACCCTCTTCTCTCTCTTCCTTCTCCCATCTCTCTCACTTAAAATGTGATTTTAGAGGTTAGGAGAGCATCATGGGATCTCAAATATGTCAGGTTATGGTTTGAATGACAAGAGGTGGGCCTCCGGAGTAGGTGGAGTCATGTGAGCAGGTATCTAGCAAAATGGGCAAAACCAACCGATAGAGCAAAAGAAAACCTACTGGTAGGTTTTTTCCTATAAGATTTTCTACCGGTAGGTTTTTGTATGGTTGAGGTAGAAGAATTCCAATAGCATCTTCTACCGGTAGGTTTTGGGTTTTCTACCGGTATGTTTTGGTTGACTTCTATCAGTAGGTTTTGGTTGACTCCTACTAGTAGGTTTTGTACTGCTTTGTAATTTCCTTGGTTCCTTGAGGTCCCGAGCCATCCATTAAGCATTCCTTTCTTCCCCATTGCCTTTGAGCACTTGATGGGAGGTTGTATACATGACTTTACCTGCTCTTTACCTACAATCACACGAATCTCTATTAATTGTGAAGTTGAAAGAATTTCCCCCAATTTTCACCACAAAAAAAACAGTATGGGTGCAAAAAAGATACATGATATGCAATATTCTATACTCATCGGCTCGCTGTACTTTTATTCATGCCATAACCTCAAATACTCCTCGAGTAATATCTTACATTCCTACTAACCTTTATTCCATCTTGACATTGTTTGTCATGTTCCTCAACCATATTTGAACATAAAAACAACCATTTCTACTCGACCTAATTAGTTGTAAAAGCCATAATGCACAATGTTATGAAGATGAAAGTCAATATATATATAATAAAACAACTCATACTTTGAATTTTATCCCACACATATTTTACCCCCCAAATCCATCACATCAAACCTTTTCTCACCATCCCTCATTGTCAGAGGCATGTCGCCCCTCTACCTTCCTTTCATGCCATCTCTTCATCTCTCTGTGTTACACAATCTTCAGTGACACCGCCACTGCTACCGCCAGAGATATCGCCATTGCCACCGCTATAACCACACCTCTCCCACGTATCACTCTTCTTTTTTTTTTTTTTTTTCTGTCCATCTCTCTCTCTTTCTTCACACACACACACACACAAGAACATCCCTTTTCTTAAGCTCTCCAATTTTTGCACAAACCCCCCACCCCTACTCCTTTTGCGCAACCCACCCCCACTAGTTACTTCTTTCGCTTATCACACACACACCCTACCCCTCTGTTTCTCTTTCTCTCACACACACACAATTAACAAACCCCCCAAGTTTCCCTCTTCTGTGTAAATCCCAACCCTTTGCTCCCCCCCTCTCTCTCTCACACACATACACATAACAATCCCCCCAAGATCTCCCCCTTCTATGGAAACCCCTAACCCTCTATACATAACACACTCCCAATCCCACTCAAAATACCTATCCCCTCCTCTCTACAACACATTCACACTACACAGAACACTCACTGACGCACACAGATAGAACATAGAACACTCAATTTTGAGATTATTAAAATTTTGTGAAATTGTTGAATTTTAATTGAAATTTTGTATTAGTTTATGGATGGTGAATTTTGTGAAATTTATTGTTAATTGAAGTGTTAGTTGAAATTAGGTTATTGTTGTATGAAATTGATGGTGGAATATAATAATTTTTATTTATTTGGATTTATTGTCAATTGTATGAGTTTTTATGTTTTGTTTTTTATTTTTTTGAATTCAATAGATATTTGATTGGTTTATAGTTCGATGCTAGGTGATTGGATGTAATTATGGTGTTGGGTAGTGGTGCCATTTTGGTGGTGGTGGTGGTGGTGGTGTCAAACATTATGGGTGGGCATGAATTAAGGTGAGAATATTTACTGATGTTACTTCTCTGCTAGACAAACTAATATTGGGTCCTATTGCTTATTTTTACTTTTACTGGGTTTCTCAACTTATTTTCATTTGAATTTTGAAATTCTATTTGCACATTGTTACTGTTTGTGCAATTGTTGCTCCATGAATAATTACATTGTCCCTTCCTAGATCTTGATAATACAAGAAGTAAAATGCTAATTGAATTCTATGTCTTTGTTACTCCTTGGACTATAGTACTAGGACTTGGGTTGGATTGCATTCTAATTTAGATATACTTAACAAGTCTCCATTTTGCTTTTTTGATTCAATTGCAATTTAACTATTTTTCTTCTTTCTATCATCATCTAGGTTTATGGTTTAGGATCTCAATCTACACTAATAAGACACAAGTGCATCTTTATATGGATTGCTGCTATGTTTAGGGTTTTCATATATTGTTGTATCGCTCTTCAAATTCTATCTACTTCATCATTTGTGTTTTAATTATTGTCTAACATATTATGAAATTAGATTTTTGTATGAACTACTAAAGTGCGTTTGACGGTTAGGTTGTTCCTTTTAATTTAAATTTCATTTTGTTGGACTTCCTTAGTTTTTTGTTATGTGTTCTACTTATCATTTTTTTGGTGCTTAAGAATTATGGAGAAGGGTAATTGGTGACTGATTAAATATCCCCCTTTTTTATATCGCTTAAGGTTTTTGTGTGGTGGTGGGGGGGGGGGTGTGAATAAGGGCGTAATTTTAGAATGGGATCGTAACATGATATTTGTGTATTTTGGGTCATGCTTTCTTTGAACATGTCTATATCACTTACGAGCCTTTAAATTCTTTTTAAATTGAATTGATTTTGCTTTCTTTTTAGTAAATTTCTTTGTTTTTTTTTGTCATTAGTGGCTTAATCTTGAACTTCATTGCTTCTTTTGCCTTGGGTCATTCTTTGTGTTACTGTTCAATCTAGCGTGTGACAAATATTTTGATAGCCCTTTTGGCACGGGTTATCATAATATTGTTATATGTTTCGGAATGTGATTTTCATATGTGGTTATATATACATGTGCACCTTATATGAATGTTTGTTATGTATGAGTTTCCATTCGTTGTCGTATTGCTCTTGAAATTCTTTCTACTTTAGCATTTTGTTTTAATTACTATCTAACACACTCCCTATTATGAATTACTGTCAAATTTGCTTGGTTTGTTGTCACTTTTAATTTGGTTAGATTAGGTTCAATTTGAATGTGCTAATTGATTGTTGTTCCATTGGTACCATTGAGGTTACTTATCTCTTTGCTTACAAGTTGTTGTGCTTATGAAATTTGTTGTTTTATTGTCATTCCTTTGCCTTTGTTTGTGTGAAGTTTCAAATTTTGACAATTTGGTTTGTATAAAATTTAGAATTTTGACAATGGTTAAATTTAGAACTTATGTTAGTTGGTGTTGTCGTAGACCAAGAAGGGGTTCTATATAATTGTCTTACTACCCAGGTTGTGCTTCTTTATTTTATTGTGTTTGACTTTTTATGTTGGCCATTTGATTTCACGCTTATATGATGATCTACAGGGTACCAATATTCCTATTTGTTGAGTTCTCATAATTATCCATTGTTTGCTATATACTTAGTGAACAAATATGTCATGCTACTTATAATAAGTTATGGTTTTTTTAATTCTTATGTTTGTACATTGAACCCAATGCTTATTTCCTTTTTTGTTTTTTTTGGGATAACCTTACATTGCACGAAGTAAATGTTTATGGAAGTGTTGAATTGGTGTTAATTTGTGTTTAATTTTTTCTTTTCGGTACAGGTTTGAAGTTTTGGGTTTCAATATGTTTGGTGGAATAAAGAAACTGTCATGTGACCTTACTTCTTAGGCTTGAGAGGCCCTTGACTTCATCTCTAACATGATTGTCTAAGCCAAACTCAACTTTCGTGCGGTTATGGTAAAACAAATCAACGTGGGTTAGTGGCATTATTGACACTTGCGAGTTGAATATATTTTTTGTGAATTATGATGCGAATAAGTTTCCATATTAACATGAATCAAAATTTAAGTTATGAAAAAACTCCATTATTGACCAATTGAGTTTCAAGTAGTGTTTTTTGTTGAAGTGTAATTGTAGGTTTTCTTAAATGTTGAATTAATTTGAATTGACATATAATTCATGGGATGCCTTTTTTTATTAGTTAGAATGCTACATACTTGAATGATATATGGGTTGATCTAATAAGTGGTGTTTATAATTGGTGAAGTGAAATGCTGGTTAATTTATGGGAGTTGCGTTCAGTTCTTATGTTATATGCTGGAGTGCTGGTATCCCCAATGGCTGTTAGCATGTGTGTGGTGTAGGTTGGAATTTTTTAGTTATGGGTGAAGGGTGCAAGGTTTTTGTTATGGTTGAAGGGGCTATGGTGTTTATAGTTTATAATTTTAAAAAGTGAGATAGTGATGGGTTGAATATGAGCTTCTTTGGCATATAGTTGGTTGCTAAACAATCTCCTCCTCTCTCTCTCATGTCTTTGGTCATGGTTGGGTTGCACCTAACAAGATTAAAATGATTGGTTTGATTACCATGTGGTAGCAAGTTTATATGTGTAAAATCATTTAAATTAGCCTAATTTTATTAAGGGGTAATATGGATATTAAAGTGTAAAAATTCGATGATGTAATCACTCTTTTGATATTGCCAATAACGATGGAGTATTTTGTCAAATAGGTAGGTAAACAATAAGTGTCAGTGTAATTTCAAAAAATTGAGGCAGTGCATTTGTAATTAGACCATCTACATGGGTTTATTTGTAATTAGACCAATAGTATCAGAGACTTTCTTGATCGGAAGTATTTTCATGTGCTTGAGATATTTAGGTACAAATAATTTTATGACTGTATAAAAACAAGTTGTTTAGTTAATCCTTTTTTTAATTTTGTATATTTTTTGTATATTTTATTTTTATTGACAGGTAACTTACGTGCTTGATCACATTTTGTTTTGTGTAGAAAAATTGGGTATTGTTGCGTTTAGTTATTTTGTCTTTCTTTGCTATGTTTCCTTATTATTTAAAATTTCTGTTTGGTTTTGGAATTAATTTTTTGGTGGTTGAATCTGATTGGTTTCTTTGTATATTATTAGTTGATACTAAGCCTCTATGTCTTCTTTGGATTGTGTAATTAGCGTTACAGGTTTATATTTTCTTAGGGTCCTATTTTTAAGGAAAATTCTGTCCAAATTTTTTAAAAGAACAAAAAATGTTTTGATTAAATATTGGTGATTTTTTTATTTAGCATAACACAGTGCTTTCTGCCATGGACATTTCTTTTATTGACCCAGCAAGTTGTTTTTTGAATAAATATTTTTGAGTGTTATTGTTAGTTCTAATTAGGTACTTAGTTTCAAAAATATGAATATGCTTGTCTCACCCCGATAGACACCCTACCTTGTCCACTGTCGACCTAAACTCATATGTCTCTAGAACCTATCAAACCTAGGCTTTGATTCTAAAATGTAACACTCCAACCCTAGCATAACACATTCAACACTCTACTAGTGATGTGAGCGACATAATTTAGGCATGGGCCTGATACCTTCAACAATTACATATAAACTCTAGCAAGTTACGAATGGAGTAAGACTTAAGTCCTTAGCAAACTTGGATAGGTTACGCTCATCACCACACATCGTAATTACAATCCACAAAACATTTAGAACATAATGTATTTAAAAAACTCTATTTGTCCAAAAGATATAAAAGGGACCCCAATATGGACTTCCCCATAACCACCTAGACTCGATGGTGGGCTCCTCACGAACATGGGGTACCTGGAGAACATGAACTACAAGAAGTGAGCACTAGAGAGCTCAGTGAATATACAACACAAATGTAAAGAAGTATTGACTTGATCCAAAATATGTACACCCAAGTGTAGGCAGTTAAGTTGTATTTTTAACCCAGTTAAGTCTAGATCCGAATCTATAGGGAAGTGATGTTGGTATTTTGAAGTTAAGATCAATAGAGACACTGGTAAATGGAATCCATAAAGTTTTAAAGTTGTGATGATGATGATATTTTCTAAACAAAATACAAGATTCTCGCAAATGAAAATAAAATTCACTCTTTAACTCAAGGATCCGGTCATGAGCACAAATGGTCGGATGTTATATTTGTGCAATGGTTATTACTCAAATAACTTCTATGCTAATAGCAAGTTAGTCGAAAGATATAGATTGAATATATAAATTAAGAGTATAGTTTTGATGTCTTTGTAGAGGGTCATAAGAATTGCTTATGCCGAGATTAAACCCATCTATATGCAATCAAATAACTCTACAAAGCATCCAACAGTCAAGATTTAACTTGTCTATAGGTGAGCTATGATTGTACAAAGCATTTATCTTGGTAGATGCATTCCATCATGCAATATATGCAGCAAAAGATAAACAATAAGCACAAATGAAATGCACAAATATAACTTTGGAACAACAATTTACATATACATCACCTCTTACTAAAGAGTGAATAAGAAACTACTCACCCTTCATGGCTTTGAAGAAGCTAGAAAATTGAGTGAATCTCATCTCTCTAAGTAGAGGAACTTAGAATTACAATGAAAAAATTACCCAAAAAAAAATGCTTAACTCCAACAAAGAATGAGTGAAACACTACTCACCCTTCAAGGCTACTGGCGAGCTAGAATGGTGAGATAGGTTTATTCCTCTAGGTGAAGGAGAAAGCTATGCAAGTAGAAGCTAATGAAATTGATACTAGAAAATTAGAAAAATAGTTTAATTTTTGAGAGTCTATTCCACACTAAAGGTTATTCAATGCAATAGTCAAAAGGTAGTATTATAGGCCAAAGGGGGGAAAGGAAAATGATCGGCCTTGAGTGTTGAAAGTCCAAGCATGGAGCTCAATAGTCCAGATGAAAGTACAAGAATGGAGGCTTCTGATTTTTGTTGGCGTTCGAACGTGGAAATGATTATAGCCTCTACACTCCACCATTCCAACAGTAGTCATCTTGCAGCCTCGCAACTTAACAACAATTTTTGAGGATTCTGTTTGTTTTTTCCTGACTTTGTAGTTGCGTTCAAACATAAGTTTTCATTTGAACATGGACTCAAAGTCCATTCTTGTGTGCTTTTAGTCTCTACACTACTTTCTTCCATAAATGCTTGCTACCACTATCTCTAAGTCTTCCTTTTAATTACTGGATACATGACATCATAATTATACAAGCCCTACACATTATTCACCATTAGATTATAATATTTAACACAATTAAGGTGTAATTATCTACACAAATGCATGATGAAGTGTACTTTATAATAGGGAATCACACCCCAAACTACTTATTACTAGTCCCTAGTAATTTAAACAACAAAAATTAATTCACAATTACATTGTCATTTTTGTAGGCCAGATGATTGCATTTAACATATGCAATAAGTCATTAAACCCCTAAGTTACCCCTAATAGATGAGTGGTATCTCGTAAAGGTTTCCAGAGAAGATACATACGATCTTCTGTTAACCAATCATGCATTTTTAAGATAACTTGTCAAAGTTGAATTAACAATAAGTTATCAGGATATCCAATTCTTAATCACACGTGTGTCCCCACAAAACATATTTATAGGTGCATCCCCTATATAAAAGTATACACATATTACATTGACATTTGAAAATTGTTGTCTGAAAAATAATCATGAAAATGTCAAGAATCATCATATAACAATCACTACTCTTTATTGCCCTCCACGGTTAGCTTTGATATCACAAATCTTCTTAGGGTTATCACTTATCAAGAATTCCCTCAAATTTTAGTGACATGCTCTTAGAGTTTACATGTGAAAAGAATAATGTTATTCGAAGCAAGATTATTCACATGCATAATCATTGAAAGAATGAAGTTTAAAAAGAATCACATTTAACATAATCTCATAAAAAGGATATTTAACTTGATCTTCATCATACAGCTAAGTATAAGTGGCCAAGTTATAATATTACTCGATTAAGTCTGATGTCGAATCCACAGGGAGTTATCTGTTGGAACTCAAAGTAGGAAGGGTGAAATTACCTTGCACGTAGTGTGCATTACAATAACTTATAGTGTGATCTTAGAACAAATAAATAAACACATAAACTGAACTTTGATTACAACAATTGAAAAAGGCTACTCTGTAGCTCGGGGATCCAACATGCATTCTATTATTTGACTATGAAAATGCCACCTTATAGCAATTAAATCTTGTGTCAACAAAAGTTAATCAGTAGGTTTGAACTGTAGGTTGAACCATATTGTAGCAATTGTTAAATTAGCTGGAAGGTCTATGCACCATACAACAACCAAATAACCTTAGTAAGTCCAAAGGTGAACTATTCAAGAAGTTTAATATAACTATGTGATCGACAGGTCTATGATTCAGTGAAGATGGAGTTCTGATTTATGTATTGAATCAAAAGCATTGGCTATGACAATATTTAACACGTCTATTACCACTCTCTCGACTTTTACATAAATCCAATTACGTGCATCATTCTATCACGCATAAAGTACATAATAACTTATAGAAATAAACCATCCATCATATAAGGGAGGTGTAAGCATTAAAGCATAGGTAAAATATCGGCATTTCCATAACACAAACAATATTATACATGTCTTCACCCTTTACTAAAAATTATAAACATACTACTCACACTTCATTGCTATAGAAGCAAGAAGGGAAAGACAATCTCATTACAACGTAAATGCAAAACAAACACAAAGAATCCTTCCCCGAGGAATAGTTGAAACATCCTCACTCTTATTATCGACTACGACGAAAAAGTGAGAGAGATTTAACCCTCAAAGTAAAAAGGATGTAAAAGAAATGTAGAAGAAGATAATTTTTGACTAGGAGTATTTTGGGTAGGGTATTTCTTCTCTCGAAACTCTGGTGTAAGACCTTAACACGCATGACAAAGATAAAATATTTGTAATAAGCATATTCACATGTGACATGCATACGTAGGATTGACAACTAGTTTTTAATTATGAGCAATGATATGAGACTTGAACTTGAACGATGAATATTTTAATATTCAGAGATAAAGTATAAATAAATTTTTTTTATTTGAGTGTGAAAAATTAAATAGGAATGTTGACATGTGATATGAATTTATTATTTTAAGTAAGTTAGTGCATGTGCAATTAATTGGGTGGCAAGCATGTGAAAGTACTTTATTGTTATTAAAATAAAATGTGTTAGTATATACAAGGAGTGGATTAAGGGTCTGAAATAGGAATTTAATGGGTTATCAATATTTTGAATATATATATATATATATATATTAAAATATAGGTAATGATGGAGGTAATCCACTTAGGAATTTGAATGCAAAAAAAAAGGAGTCTTACACTTCGTCAAGAACAAGAACCAAAAGGAAAGGAAGAAGAAAAAAAAAGAAGAAGAAGGAAAGAAGAAAAAGAGAGAAGAAGAAGGAAAGAAGAAAAAAAAGAAGAGGGGAAGAAAAGTGTGGGTGCAAAGGTAAGAATTGTAGAAATCCAACTCTAGTATATACATTTCGAGTGTTGTATGTATTTAAAGTATGGTATCTTGTATGTGTTTGAGCGTTATATATATATTTAAGTATGATGGTTAGTATGAACTTTGGTTAATGCATGAAAGATTTACCTTAATATTTATTTGGGTGTGTAAGTGAAGTTAAGGTTGTTGCATAAAAAATAACAGAGTGGAATTGTTGTATTTGGGTTGAATTTTGGTCAAGAGATTATCGTTTGGTGGGTAATTAGGAATCTTGTGAATTGTTCTTGAATTTTCATGAAACTCATGGGTATGGGTAATTATAAGAAAAGAATGCAATTTTGTGATTTTATAGGAAATTATGTAGATTCAAGTATATTTTGGGTTACTATACTTTTATAAAAAAAGTTTAGTTTGGGTGTAATGGATTCGAGTAAGAAATTTTACTCGCTATGAATAGATTATTTTATGTGACTTGAATTGATTACACTACTAGTTTAATCGATTCGAGTAATTAACATTATTAGGTGTGGATGAATTATTGAATGTGACACGTCTAAACTACGAAACTTGATGCAAGTAAACCAAATTGAGTAAAAATAAACAAAATGAATGCCCATCAATTAAAACACAACATAAAGTAAAGGGTATTCCAAATTCTTCCCCATATCTAAAATTTGAGACATATTCCCTCATCCTACTAGCTCTGGGTTGTCAAAAATAACTTTCTCCAAACACTTGAATTCACCACACATGAATTTCATCATAGCTTTAAATGCTATTCTAGAGCATAAACCTACACATTTCCTTTCAAAACTCGTGTGTGTGAAATAAATATGCAATTTAAACCTTTACTCAATAGAATCCAGATTCATTTGGCTATCCAAATTCAGCTTTGATGCAATTCTCACCAAGGGTTTCCATATAAAATGAATAATTCAATGATTATACTAGCATGATCTCAATGTGTATATGTAAGATGGAATCTTGTGCATACACCAAAATATACTCACATATAATCCAAAAAAAAAATGACATGCATGCATAACAATTGAAATGACCTTAGCATAATCTCATGAATGGAATGTTAGGGCACTAGATAGCAAAACTAATTTTTCTTTTCATTTAAATTGTGCTCTCACCATTCTTTATCTAGATCATTTAGGGCTTTCATGGATTGTAATGAGGCATTGGGGCAATATTTGGGTTGAATGAATGAAGGGCAGAGGGAGATAAAAAGGGTTATTCCGAAGACATGACCTTTATTATCAAAAATCTCCTTTTTATGGGATTTTCAGCTTTACACCTTCACATTGGCTTTTATGTATCTATTTTTCCTCTTTCCTCAATATTTTTCTTTTCTTTTCTTTTTCAACCCCCTTTTTCTCCATTTTCTTAGCTTTCTCTCTTCTTTTCATTCAAAGACATTCATTCCTTTTTGGGTTTCCTCATTGCATTTCCCTTTCTTCATGATTAGTCACAGTCAGTCTCAGAAAAACCAAGGTATGGTAATTGTAATCATTTTGCACTGACTTGGTAAAACATGTGGCATGGAAACAAATTTTCACTTAAGGCTCAATGACGACACTAGAGGTAAAATTTTCACAAGAGAAGGCTAAAGCTCAATGCAATTCAAAATGACCTAAGATCCTTTCTAGATAAGCATGGGAGGCATATTGAAATTTTAAGACAAATTCAATCAACTATCCATGTTCACTCTAGCTAAAGCAATCACAATAAGATTATTGAACAGGTTTTGAATTTGCAAATTGTTCCTTTGAGTAAGTGCAAGTTCCCTCCAACAAGGATTGATATTAAAACTCACATGGGTACTTATTTTTATCTCCACTATGTATGTCAAGCTCTAAAATGTGGATCCAATCTGTAAATTGCCAAAATTACATATTCAAGGTGTATTATGGTTGAGTTTGAATGAAACACATATGTGCTACTCAGGCATAGGATAAACTTCTATCATGTGCTTATATATTCAAAGTTTAAAGCGAAGATAAAGCTATCATTGATAACGATTTGAATAAGGGAATATGGTTCAACATTCAGATATTTTCTAGAAATGTTTTTTAAAATTTTCACATATTTCCAACTATTCTATTCAAAAAATAGTGTATCATGCAAATGGTGCACCTCACCCCCCAAGTTGAACTACGCATTGTTCTCAATGCAACAAAAAGACATGTAATCTAATGATGGAATTTAAAAGACAAAAAGGGTAAGAGAACACATTGCAATGATCTTTGAAAAAAACACCACTATCTGCATGCATGAAGAAAGAACACTATGCACAGATGAAAGTAAGTAAACAATTTAACCTGTAAAGTAAAGAATAAAGGAAAACAACTATACTCTAATATTTACTTGAATAGTTATGCCTCAACAACTTCCGGATAGACCGGATACACCAACTCCTCCTCCACTCCTTGAATTTCAAAATCCTCGAAGAATGGTTTAAGTCTTTGGCCGTTGACCTTGAATATTTTACCATCTTTGGGGTTTTCTATGTCCACGGCTCCATGAGGGTGGGTCACCTTAACATCCCATCTCGATTGGAGTTTTCCTTGGAAAATGGAGAGGAGAGAATTATACAAGAGCACTTTTTGACCAGGCTCGAATGTTTTTCTTAAAATGGATTTGTCACGGAAAATTTTGACCCTTTCCTTGTGAATTCTATAGCTCTCATATGCATCTCTGTGAATTTCTTCCAATTCATTTAACTCCAACTTCATATGTTCCCCATCTAGTCATAGGTTAAAATTCAAGGTTTTTATGGCCCAGTATGCCTTGTGCTTCATCTCCACTGGCAAGTGACATGCCTTGCCGTAAACTAGTTGATAAGGAGACATACCAAGAATGGTCTTATAAGTAGTGTGGTAAGGCCACAAGACATCAGTCAACCTGAGTGACCAATCCTTTCGATTCGGGTTAATCATTTTCTCAAGTATGATCTTTATCTCCCTATTGGCTAACTCGGCTTAGCCATTAGTCTGTGGGTGATAAGCGGTGAACACCTTGTGTGTTATGCTATATTTATGCATTAAATAAGGAAATGGTCTATTGCAAAAATGCGAGCCACTATCACTTATCATTGCATGAGGCATTCCAATCATAGAAAAAATGTTTTCTTTTAAAAACTTAACCATGAATCGATGATCATTGTTCTTGGTCAGTATTGCCTCTTGGACACGTAGTCCACTGTCAACAGGATATAAAGGTAGCCAAAATACATTGGGAATGGACCCATGAAAATGATGCCCTAACAATAAAAAATTTTAGTAAAAAGTGTGGGGGAGAGGGGCATCATGTTTCTACGGGTCACACTTTCCAACCTTTGACACCTATCACATTGCTTACAAAAAGACACACAATATTTAATTCGTGTAGGCCAACAAAAACTACTTTGTAAAATCTTACTTGAAGTTTTCTTGGAAGAGAAGAGCCCACCACACACTTCAGAATGAAAGAAAGAGAGGACATCCTGTTGTTCATTTTTTAGTATACAACTCCTCATTACTTGATTAGGGCAATATTTAAACAGGTACGAGTTGTCGAAGTAGAAGTACTTCACATCTGCCATGAATTTTCTCTTTTCTTTTGGGCTCCAATGTGGGAGAATCTGTCCCGTGACAAGAAAATTGCAAATGTTAGCATACCACAGAAAAACTGAATGTATAGAAAATAAATGCTCACTAGGGAAAGAATCAGGAATAGGGATGTGCTCTTCGGCATCTTTGACAACAAGTCATGAAAAATGGTCCGCCACTACATTCTCAACTCCTTTTTTGTCCTTGATGATTTGGTTGAATTCTTGAAGAAGGAGAATCCACCTAATGAGTTTCGATTTAGCGTCCTGCTTAGACAAAAAATACTTCAAAGTAGAGGGATCAATGTAGACTACAATAGGTGGACCAAATATGTATGACCTAAATTTATCCAATTCAAACACTACAACTAGCATATCTTTTTCGGTAGTGGTGTAATTCATTTATGCTTCATTTATAGTTTTACTAGCATAGTATACTACATACAACCTTTTATCTTCCCTTTGAACTAGCACTACAATGACGACGTAATCACTCGCATCACACATGAGCTCAAATGGGAGTTTCCACTTGGGTGGTCGCATGATTGGAGGTTAGGTAAGCATACTTTTAAGTTTTTTGAAAGATGCCTCACAATCATATGACCACACAAATGGGACATCCTTTGCTAACAGATTCATCAAAGGTCTTGCCAATGCACTAAAATCCTTAATAAAACAGTGATAAAAACCTGCATGGCCAAGAAACAACCTAATGTCCTTGACTACCCTTGGAGTGGGTAGGTTGGAAATCACTTCCACTTTAGACTTGTCCACTTCAATTCTCTTTTCGCACACAATGTATCCCAGCACAATCCCTTGTGTTATCATGAAATGAAACTTCTCCTAGTTAAGTACCAAATTATTTTCTTTGCATCTCTCTAACTCTTTCTCTAGATTCTCCAAACATCCTTCAAAGGAGTCTCCAAACACTAAGAAGTCTTTCGAACACCTCCATAATCTTTTCCACCATATCGCTGAATATCCCCTTCATACATCTTTGCAAAGTTCCCTGGTCATTGCACAAACCAAACGGCATTCGGCGATAGATATATGTTCCAAAGGGGCATGTGAACGTGGTCTTCTCCTAATCTTTTAGGGCAATCTCTATCTCATTTTAGCTTGAGTAACCATCTAAGAAGCAATAGAAAAGATGCCTAACTACCCTCTCCAACACTCGATCGAGGAATGGTAGGGGAAAGTGATCCTTTCAAGTGTATGAGTTAAGCTTTTGGTAATCGATGCAAACTCTCCATCTAGTGACCACCCTTGTTAGAATCAACTCATTCTCCTCATTTGCCACTATAGTCACTCCTAAATTCTGTGGTACCACTTACGTGGGACTAACCCATTTACTTTCGACAATTACAAAGATAATGCCCATGTCAAGTAGCTTGAGCACTTCATCTCTAACCATATCCTTCATGATGGGATTGATTCTTCTTTGTGGTTGTTAGGATGACTTGGTGTCTTCTTCAAGATAGATTCTATGAGTGCAAATGAGAGGGCTAATTCCCTTGATGTCGGCTATGGTCCAACCGATGGCTCCTTTATACCTTCTCAAGACTCGCAACAATGTCTCCTCTTGGTTTGGCTCCAATGAAAAGCTTATGACCACTAGGAATGTTTGGTGTTCCTCCAAGAATGCATATTTAAGTGTGGATGGTAATGGCTTCAACTTCAAAGTGGGTGGTTGCACTATTGATGGAAAAAATTTCTTTTCTTGGGGCGGTAGTCTTTTAAATGTTGGGGTCCAAATCCCCACCCCTTGCACAGTCTCTGGCTCCACGTCCTCAATAAACTCCTCCTCCTCCAACTTGATAATGCACAGAAAGTCCATGTGATGTTCCACTAAAGTGTCAATCCTATTGACTTCATGAATCTCCTCATCATCCCATGGTTGCTTACAAAGGTAAAACACATTAAGATCCATTGTCATGTTTCCAAATATGAGCTTAATTAGACCGTTCTTGCAATTTATCATGTCATTAGAAGTAGCAAGAAAAGGCCTACCTAATATGACATAAGTCTGTGAATTAGGATTAGCAACAGGGTGAGTATTGAGCACAATAAAATCAATTGAAAAATAAAATTTGTTCGCTTGGGCCAAAATATCCTCAACTACTCCCCTTGGTGTCCTCACACTTTGATCTGCTAGTTGAAGAGTGATAGAGGTTGGCTTTAACTCCTTAAGCTTTAGTTGTTGATACACCAAGAAGGGTAGGAGGCTGACACTTGCTCCCAAGTCTAGCAATGCCTGCTCCATATGACAATTTCCAATGGTGATGGCAATGGTAGGGCAGCCAGGATCCTTAAACTTGGGTGGAGTGTATGTCTTCAAGATGGAACTCACTTGCTTGGTGTGGAAAGATTCCTTGTGCACATTCAACTTCCACTTCATGGCACATAAGTCCTTCAATATTTGTGCATAAGAATGGATTTTCTTGATATCATCAAGTAGTGGAATGTTGATCTTTACTTACTTAAGTATTTCAAGAATATCAGAATAGTTAGCAATCCGAGCTGGTGATGTCAAACTTTGGGCAAAAGGAGTCGGGATAGGGCAATCATGCACATTCAAATCAACAATCTTTTACTTCTCAAGTGTTTCACCCTCTTCAAAGTTACCCTTAGTCTCCTTTTCATTTTCCAAAGTAGCTTTGTGTGAGACTTTAGGTAAGATGGTTTTCTGTATTTCCTTCCCACTCCTAAGGGTGGTGATAGCCTTGAGTTGCTCACAATTTTTTTTGGTGGTATTGGACGATTCAATCACATGTACCCCTTGGGTTTTCTTGAGTTTGAGTAGGAAATTTTCCTTTTTCTTGTTGGGAAGACCCATAGCATTGGTCAACTTAGTGATTTGTGTCCTAATGTCATTAAAAGCGACGACATTTTTGATTTATTGATTACGATTTGACTTTGAATGAATTGATGCGTGACATCCTCCAAATTTCTCATGTGAGGAGGTTGGTATGTGAGTGGATTGGGTGGTCCTTGTTGACCCTTGTTGAGATGGGTTTTGTGAAATCCCTTGTGGATTGGACCATGGGTATTGAGAGCTAGATGACAGACTATGATCATAATATGATTGATTTTGCTTGGGTGGAATAGGAGGTGACAATAAGGTGGATCCATGAGGGATAGGGTTTTCATTCTTCCAACTAAAGTTCTCCAGATTGTGTGTGTTAGAGTGTGGAGAGTATGACTGACCACTTTGGTTAAATGCATACACTTGCTAATGGTATACTTCCTTGAGTGTCAGAATGTTTGGACACTCCGTAATAGAGTGCTCAACACTCTCACATATTGAGCAAGATTCCTTTACCCTTGTGACATTCAACACCTCATGCCTCCTATTCCCCTCTAAGTTCTAGTCCTTATGGGACAATTTTGTTATCTTAGCAAACAAGTTTTCTTGGTCACACAAGTTATACATCCCTCCTCCACTTGGTTGATTTTTAGAGAGGACCTTGACACATCGGTGGGATCCATGATATCCCAAGATTGGACATTTTTTGTCAATGTGTTAAAGTAATTGAGAGACTCATCAGGATCCTTACTCAAAAACTCTCCATTGCACATCATGTTAATAAATTGTTGATGGCTCGGTGTAAGTTCTTCGTAGAAGAAACTAACCAATTGCTATGGTTCGAATCCATGATGTGGAATGGAGTGTAACAAGTCCTTGTATCTATCCCAACACGGATTTTTTCAAAAATTTTTGATTTTTTTTCTTTAGAGCGTTGTCTTGGGCACCAAAAAAAATATGTTTAGAAATTTGGATAACATTTGTGCCCAAGAACTTATCGAGCTGGAATTCAAAGAGTTCAACCAATATTTTGCTTTGTCCTTGAGGGAGAAGAGAAATCATTTTATGCGTGCCATGTCATGATTTGTAATGAATGTTCCAACTATTTCGTCAAATTCGTTAATGTGTAAGTAAGGATTTTATTGTTCCTCTAAAACCCAGGTAAAATGAAACATTTATGAAAAAGGGCAAAATGGTAACTTTGTTACTACGATATGGGTTATAAACTTAAAATTTTCTAGATCTTGGATAATGAAACAAACCTCACCGTTGGATTCGTCTCATGAAATCTTGTTACCCCTTCAAATTTCATCGAATTCTGAGATAGTCAAATTTTTTTTATGTTTTACGAGACGGTCAAGTCTCGGGTGACCCAAAAATGAAATTTTCAATAAAATTTCAAAGTTAGAAAATAATTTAAGGCAAGTTAAAATAAAAATATTTTGAAATTGAATCGAGACGAAATTTAATCATTTCGGAGAGGAAACGGACCAGGAAAAAAGAGGACGTGTGGCGCGTTGTGGGCCACCGATGGAAGAGAGAAAGATAGAGAAAAGGGAGAAACTCTACCTTCTCTCTATGATCTACGGATCTTGGGTGCTCGAATCAACACGGACCAAGAACAAAAGTTGCTCCACTCATCGAGGACTACGTGACCAGACAAAAAAATGACGGATTTCACCAAAGTTCCAAAATTGAGCTTGGAGAAATCAAGGGGTTTTGGGCGAGATTGGGATTCTTGAAGGCTTCTACCAAGTGGTTTATGCTTCAAGAGGTAGGGTTCCTTTCTACTTGAGTTTATTTTACAACCTAGGGTGTGAAATTGAAATGGGTAGGTTGATAGAGATATATATCACTTGCCTTTGTTTGTGAAATTGATAAAAGGGGTATAGAAATGATTTAAAATAAATTCCTAACATGGAATTAGTATGTGGTAATTACTTGTGTAATTCCATAGAAATTGATGTTATGTGGGCATGCTATGTGTTTATATTATGCCTTTGTGAATAAAGAGTGTTATTGACATATATTATGTAATAACATACTTGTGATATATTGTTGGATATGAAAAATGTTGATGTATGCTTATAGATAAATCGATATTGTGATGGAATTGATAATTATATGCTTTGGATATGAATTGCCATAGAATATGTATAAATGTGATAAAATTTACTCACATGACATCAATATAGCAATGGTGCATTACATTGCATTTGCATGGAGGCATCGCATCCATGGGCACGAGACATGGGTGTGTGCATGGTTTGATCAAGCACCAAACTTGGTGGTTGACAGGTGGGCTCGGGAAATTTGGATTGAAAATCTAACTGAGTCACACGGTTGCATGAAAATTGGGTCGGGGTTAGCAAGAAGGGCTAGACAATCCCTCGGGTGAGAGGCCTAGTGATCGGATACACACTCTGTTGGTATAAGAGCCCATAAATTGTGCCGGTGTATGTTGAACCATTGGTGAAAGTCCATAAATACCTACCCCAAGAAAGACTCGAAGATTTTTAAATAGTCATTGGGTGTGTAACGCTAATGGCGGGGCTTGGAAATCCAATTTTTATACACATGACATTGTATGGGGAAAAAGAGCTAGGGAGGGCTCGGGTTGAGTTGCATGAGTGGGTATCATCTTATATCATGGCATGACATGTTAGATTCCAACTTAGACTTGCTTAATCTTGGTTGGAATGGTTGTTCCTTGTTTATGTGTTGCATGTGAGCAGTTCATATGCATCTAGGTTGGGGAGTAGCTCCTGTAGGAAATACTCTACTGAGCGTGGCTCACCTTTTATGGGAAAAACATTTCAGGTGCGGGTGGTACGTTGGCGGAAGGCTCTCACTCGGGGCCTCAAGTATGAAGAAAGCCAGAATGTGGCTCTATTTTGAGTTTTTGAACACGTATTATAAAAACTTAATTTTGATATGTAAATTTATAAAAATGAATGTAATAGAATGTGTATGGACCTTGTATTAAATGAAAATTGTCATTACACATGTGTTGGATGGAAAAGAGATAGGTTGGAAATGCAAAACAGGTAAAATAGGAAAAAGTAGGCAAAACATACCGGTATGATGAGGTCCAGTGGGTAACTCATACTGGTAGGGCATCCCGGTACATCTTCCAAAGCATACTGGTAGGGCGCATTGGTAGGGCATATCGGTAGGACGAGGTCTAGTGGCCAACTCATACTGGTAGGGCCTACCGGTACACCTTCCAAAAATCTAAAATTTTAAAATTGTTTTGCCATGTTTTTGGACTATGAGTTCTTTGGTCCCAATGATATAAATGGAGTATGAAATGTGGTACATTGAACCATGAATTGATTAAATGATAAAATGTAGATGGGTTACACATGTGAGTTATAATCCTAGTTAAGGGGATGCTATTGACGTGATGTCAGGTTGTATGACAATCACAGATACTTCCACGGGTTGACGGGTAGTCAACGGTTGAAAAAAGACCCCCGATTTTAGGGGCATCATAGTTCCACTCCATGGAATTGAGGAAGTAATTGTAACATCGTTGGTTTAACTAGGAAGCCATGTGTTTGCACAGGTAGAAGTATGCATGAGGGAGTGGTGCTTCAGGTAGGTTGGAGATAATCGACTCATTTCATTCAACCAATGGTGTCTCCGTGTTTGATTGATTTGTAGGAAGTGAGGAACTAATGTAGTTGTGTTGGGCAAGAGCATAACCTGATGAGCATAGAATATTGCACATCATTTTTTTTTGCACCCATTTTATACTTTCTTTTGTGAAAAAAATGGGAGAAATTGTATTTAATCTATCAATTAATGGAGTTTTGTGTGATTGTAGGTAAAGAGTAAGTAATGACGCGTATTAAGCCTTCCATCAAGTGCTTAAAGACAACGAAGAAGGAGGGGGAGGCTTAATGGGTGGATCAGGATAACAAGAAATCAAGAAAAAGCCAAAACAGGTGAAAATCTACTGGTAGGTCTTGTTGACGTTCTATCGATAGGTTTTGTACACTGAAAATCTTCAACTGCTGTCCCTGCCAAAACCTACTGGTAGGTTTTGTCTACTAGGAAAATACCTACCGGTCGGTTTTGTTGACGTTCTACTGGTAGGTTTTGCCCAGAAACGCCAAAAAGCTGCAATCTCAATTTCAACTATTTCGTAGGCCCACCACTGCTTCTCCCACACATACCCTGACATATTCTAAATACAAGCATGCTCTCTTACAACTAAGGTCTGAATTTGGAAGAAAAATCATGAAAGAGGAAAAGAGAGAAAGGGAGTGGTTGGGGAAGCATGCAAAAGGCAAGGCATGGCCTATCCTTGCCTGCACAAATGTCCAATCCCTTCCAATGATGCCTGATTTACACACATTGGCATTGTAATGTGTTGTGGGAGCCGGTAAGGGCTCTGGTTAAAGTGCATGAGTGAGTCTCATCTCATTTCATGGTATAACATAGTGAATTCCAACATAGACTTGCATAGTCTTGATTGGAATATTTCTTGTTTGTGAAATTGCATGTGACATTTCATAGGCATCTAGGTTGGGGAGTAGCCTCTTTAGGAGATACTCTATTGAGTGTGGCTCATCCTTTATGGGAAAATATTTCAGGTGCAAGGCATACACCGTTTGACGACTCTCATTCGGGGCATCAAGGATGAAGAAAGGCCGATTTGTGGCTTTTAAACCGTATTTTGTAAAACATTTGTGAAATTATTTTTTGGGCATGTAATCGTATGAAAATGATTGTAATAGAAATTTTTTGTATCATGTTTCATAAGGAAAACTTCATTAAGCATGTATTGAATGGTTGTGGGATAGACTAGAAGTAATTGGAAATAAAAAACAAGTGAAACAGGCAATTCTGGGCAAAACCTATCGGTAGATGTGGTCCAGTAGGCAAAACCTACCTATTTATAGGTAGGTTTCTGATAGGAATTTTCCAGTGGACAAAACCTACTGATAGGTCCATAAAAACCTACCGGTAGGTTTTCCAAAAATCTCAAATTTTAAGAATGTTGTGTCATACTTTTGGACTTTGGGTTCTTTTGTTCAAATGATGTAAATGAACATTAAATGAGGATAAATTATTGTATATTGGACCTTGGATGGGTCATGTGAATGTCGTGTACACAGGTTATGCATTGGGAGTTCCCGGTACAAGGGAGACTCCGTCCAAATTTTTGGGTTTTGTGATTGATTCACACTCTTTTGTGATCAGAATTATATTATACACCCAATATAAGTGGTCAAATTATAATTTTCTCGATTTAAGTCCAAGTATTGATCCCACGAAGAGTTTTAGTAATTTAGATTAGCATAAAAACAGAAAAGTTGTTGTTTGAAGTAGTGTATCATTTGATAGCTTGTGATGTGAGCTTAGATTAACAACTAGTTTAATTAAATAAAGTATGTAGATAACGTATTAATGACAAGAATATAAAAGATTCCCTTCAGTTTAGGGATTCCATATGCTTTATATTGGTTAAATACTGGAAATGCTATCATACCACAATTAACTCATTTTACTGAAAAGTCAACTGGTAGGTTTGATGTATATAGACCATCACATAGCAACTTCTTAGGTTAGCTGGTGGTATTCATGTCAATTGATTAATCCAAGCAACTAGAAGGACAAACCATTCATGATGAATATTTGAATTACTCAATTGACTCTATAATAGTAGGTGCATATATAATAAACCATAACACAGCCATTTCTTAGGTTAACTGGTGGTATTAATTCATAATACAACAACTTCTTAGGTTAGCTGATTATAGATGTATCAAGTGATTAATCCAAGCAAACCAGAAGGGCAAGCCATTCATAAGGAATACTTGAATTATTCATTTGACTTTATCTATGATACATACATACAAGCTAAACATCCTCAGCGTTTCGGTGGAGGATAAACCATATCGATATGAATGCCGTGGTTGTTTGACTGAGAATATTATCATTTGTACCAGTTAAATGATCTTAGTAATCCAAAAGGACAAGCCATTCATGAGGATTACTTAGGTCATTAATCTGATAGTTATAGCATGCTATAGTAGAACATCTTCAGCGTTCCGGTGGAGGACTAGCTATACTGAGAGGAACACCGTAGATATTCATCTGGCAGTATTATTATATATGAACAACCCTAATAATCCAGAAGGACAAGCCATTCATGAGGATCATTTAGGTTTAGTACCATGTAACAGTTAAACATCCTCAGCATTCCGGTGGAGGATAAACCAAACCGATAGGAATGTCGTGGTTGTTTTACTGGCAGGTTGATGATGCACTAATGACATAGTTCCAGGCATAGCACCGAAACTACGCACATCACTGTATCATGCATGAAGCTTATAATACATATATAGATAAAGATGTAAATAAAACATTAGCATTTCTAGAAGTTAACCAATAATATAGATATGTTCACCCTTCACCAAAGGGTATAAGTGAACTACTCACTCTCCATTGCTACCGACAAGCAAGAAGTGCGGGCAGTTTTCATTACAACTGAAATTAAAATATAAACTCTAAAACTTCTTTCACATGGAACAATTGAAACACAACTACCCTTATTATCAATTAAGACAAAAAAGAGGTGGTAGTTCAACTATCCAAATAGAAAGATACAACAGAAATGTAGAAATACAAAATATTGGTGTAGTATAGAACGACTTTGTATTTGAGTCACTCTTTCTTTCTTTCTTTTTCTCGCTTTTTCTTCCCTTGGATTTCTCCCTTTGGATTTCTCCCTTTGGATCTCTAGGATGGCCGGCCCTCCTGAAATGGTGGAGAACACCCCTATATATAGGCAAAATGCAAGCATGAGGTGGAAAGGTAAGCAAGAGGTGGAAAGTAAGCAGGAGGTAGAAAGTAAGGTTAAGGTGGAAAGATAAGGCTTTGCCACCTAGTGACCATCTGGACCCTAGGATCACCATCCAGATGGTGATGCCTTGCAGGAGGTTCCAAGTGTCTTATTCTTAGGCTTCAAGGTGTTTTGCAGTTGATCCATGTGTCGCATGCTGGATGTTCCATGTGTCTATATTACACTTTGCTCCTTTGTTGTTTCAAGTTTTGAAAAATTGCCTCTTATTCTTCGATATTTCTGCATTAGACCCTGAAATTTAAACATAAAGTATTTAAAACTTTAATTTCCACACAAATTATAATTACTCCTAATTGATAAGTTTTAGTTGTTTTATCTTACATAGTTGATTACTTAATCATTATAGTTTACACATTAATTAGGGTTACTCACACCCCCAACTTAAACTTTACTAGTCCCTATTAAACATAGATTATAAAAACTATTTCACAAAATAAAACATAAACAGAAGTAAAATCATTTTCGTTGATTTTTTCCCGATTACATTTAGTATATGCAATAAGTCATTAAACCCCTAGGTGATTCCTAGTGGACGAGTTTTGTCTCGTAAAGGTTTCCAGTGAAACTACCTACAAACTTTAGTAGTTAGGATTTTATAATTCATACTTTTCACAAAAATAATTAAATCAATATTCTTTCTGTCTTGCTAGAATAGTTCCTTTTTTGAACACTATAAGAGTAACACACGTTAGTTGAAACATTATCCATATATTTTTATAGAAACTTGTGTGTGTGATGATTTTGTTTCAAAAATCACTCAAGAATATTACCATCTTTCATGGTAGTTTTGATGTTAGTCCTTTCTTGGAATACACTCAACAAAAAGAACACACCTTTTATAGTGACTATTCTCATGAACTACATGTGATTGGAATATAGTTAACAAAACAAATAATATTACATGTAGTTAATCAAAAGAGCGGTTTATTTGAATAGAACTAGAATTCGACATAATCTCATGAGAGAATATTAACACTGTATTACACATACATTATTAACATTTTCCTTTTTAGAATGATAGGATTATTACACATGCATAATTTTTGGAATCAAAAAGGACTTTCTTCGGGTTGTAATGTGGCCATAGGTTTAGGGTGCATGAAATGACGTTAGTGGGATTCAAATGCTATCTTTAATATTGTAACACAACTCTTTCTTTTCTATGACTTTGCATGTTCATTTTTTCCATTTTTCACTTTCTTGGCTCTTTTTTTTTCAGATTTTTTTTCTTTGAACCGGGATCATTCTTTTTTTTTCCCTGCTAATTTAAAAGAGGGTGCAAGAAAATTATATAGCAAGGGTAGATTTAATATATTTTTATGTGGCTCGGGTATTTCTTGGGGTTCAAGAAAAGAATTTATACTCTTTTAGGCTCAATCATGGTTGACGAAGGATATAATTTTGTAAAAAAAATGGTTAAGGCTCAAGATTCATCAAACATGGCCTAAGATCATTTTCCAGAAATTATTCATCTGTATCATTCCTATGTAAAATAATTTCAAGGATAATGCTAATAATATAATCTAACATGTGCTAATCAAGACAAAAATAATGAGATTATTCAAAGAAAGTTTACCATAGAATCAAAGATGTTTATTTGAGTAGATGTAGAATATCTCTCCAAGGAAGATTGACTCAAATTCTTCAATTGGTTATACATCTTCACTAAATATGTAAAGAGTGTAATATATCACAAGGTTTCTGAAATAAAGAAATCTAATCGTGCTCATATAAATAAGTTCGAATAAAAATATTAAGATAATATACAACTAGTATGAAAATCCCGCGTGATCAGATTAAGAATATTTTCACAAAACATAAGAATATTAACCTAATTTCACTGTGAATCATATGAACTAGTCTTCCTAACTTTAACAATATAGGTTCTAACTTTAACAAAAAAAAACTTAAACACACATTTGTTCGAAACAATTTGAAGCAAACAAGTACAAAACATAAATTGAAGTTCAAGTGCATAATTTAAAAGATAAGTAACAGATAGGAAATTGTTTTGTAGAATCTCCAATCTGTTTAGGAAGTAGAAGATCCTTCTCCGAAACAATCTTTAAATAACTTCAAAAGTTCAACTTGACTTTGTTCATATTCATCCATGTGTTGGTTGATCTGAGTAATACTGTTCTCCACCTCTATTAAGATGCGTCTATCAGTTCTGTTGTCCATTGGTATGTATGGTTGTTCCTCTTGTGGTATGAATTCTTTAGGTACCTGGAATGGCTCTTCTAGGGGTGTAGGTGCTGCTTCAGGTCGGTCTTCCTGCTGTACTTTATAACTTTCTTTCAATGAAGTTTTAACCAATGCTCCAAAATGATCCACTGTTTTCCATATCAGATCCATGATCACTCCTCTTTCCCTGCATAGTTGAGAAACTAACATGGCATATGGGAGTGAGACTTTCATTCTATTCACAGTAGGTATCATTTGGTCCATGATTAAATTCAGCAAATCAATAGTGTGTCCCATCCCAAATGCATACAAGAAATAAGCTTGCTCAGTATAGATTTGATTTTTCTGGGCATAGGGTAGCAAACTATACCCTGTTATCAAATTCAGGATGTAGTATTTGTCAGTCAGGTCTCCTTGCTTTATATATTTTTTTGGTCTACCCCAACCAAATTTTGGGTTACCCATTACTTCTCTTCGTATAAGATTTAAATCAGGTAATCGGGTATATTGGGGGTTTTCTAGCCTTGGTATAGGTTGAAAGAATTTGGCTATAGTAGCAGGTGTAACTTGGAAAATAATACCCCGTATAAATATAACTAATTGCCTTTTTCCAATTATTTCAGCATTACTATAAAATTCACGAACTAAGTCGTCATAAGCGGGAACAAATAATCTAACATAATGTAACCATCCTCTTGCATTAAGAATTTGTCTGATTCCAATGTTCTCAAAATCTTCAAAAACAACTGGTCTTTCAGAAATAACAGGTTTAGTCAAAAAATTAGCATTGTACCAGTCCTGTTGTTAAAAATTCTCAAACATCACCTCATTGAAGATATTTCTCGGGTAAGTTTGTTGTGGAGATTGATCCCTTTGCGCTTGGCTTGAAGACCGTTTTGCCCGTCGTCTTAAATCCATCTTTTTGTTGATTTTTCTTCGGAAGATATATATACTGTCGTCTAAACGTTAGCTGTACTGTTTGAACGGTGCTATTTGACTGGTTTTGGGTTTGCAACTGCAGACTGCTTTTCTGATTGTTTGTAATTCTGCTCTCTTTCCTGTATTTCCTGTAGTTCACAAAATTAGACATAATTTTATATATTCTACAAAACTTTGCTAACCACTCTGTTTTCTTTCAAAAGAATTGGGGTTATTAATTTTTTTATTTTTTATTTGTTATTTACTGATTTTTCTATTTGTTCTATAGTTATTTACATTTATTTATAACTATGTGCATATATTCCCATAACTGTACATCTTATTGATCATATTTAGTCGGCATCAGAACTATCTGGATCAATAACACCAGTGACACTATAACAGCCCGCATTTTCTTTTATATATGTATATAGATATATAGTAAATAATTGTAGTAAAAAAAATGTGAATATTGATTAACCCTAATTAAGGCATAATTTAATAGGTAAATTGTGTTAGTTGAATAAAGTTAAACTAGTCAAAATAAATCAAATTAGAATTAGTGTGTGAATAAAGGATAATGCATTAATTGTTGTTCTTTTCAGGATTTTGTGCATCAAAGCTACAAACTACTGGGGAGCCAATTGCATTAAAGCTACAAACTACTGGGGTGCCAATTATCAAAGCTCAAAACAAAGGGGGATCAAAGAATTCAAGTTCACCTAACAAGATTTTCAAGTACACCTAACAAGATTCAAAGCCACCTAACAAGACTCTTCAAGTCCACCTAACAAGATTCAAGGCCACCTAACAAGATTTTCAAGTCCACCTAACAAGATTCAAAGCCACCTAACAAGACTCTTCAAGTCCACCTAACAAGATTCAAGGCCACCTAACAAGACTTTTCAAGTCCACCTAACAAGACTTTTACCCTCCCTTGTTGCCTATAAATACCACCCCTTAGGACTTGTAAAGCATTCATCTTTTGGTAGTGGAAAACCCTCCAAAAGTATTATTGCTTTCCTTATTGCTTATAGCTTTCTTTAAGTATTGCTTTCTTTTATTGTATTCTTGCTTCCTTTTAATTTATTGCTTTCTTTTACTTTAAGTATTGCTTTCTTTTATTGTGTTATTGCTTTCTTTTACTTCCATTGCTTGAGCTTCCTTCTTCCCTTAGAGGAATGAAACTCTTCCACTTTTCTAGAGCTTTACCAAAGCCGTGAAGGGTAGAACGTGATTCACTCATTCTTTGTCAAAGATCGGCTCCTTGTGTAAAATGTGTTACCTTGTAACTCCTTTACTTGGAGGGATGAGCATCACTCACTTTTCTAGTTTTAACAAAGCCATGAAGAGTGAGTAGTTTTTCATCCAATCTTTAGTAAGAGGTGGTTATCTGGAAGTTAAATTTATGCAATTTGTTTATGCTTAGCTTTAGTCTTTATTTTTTCATAATGTCTTCTCATCATATTATTGTCTTTATTTTAAGCATGAATAGCTAAATCTCTTAGTTGGCAAAACCAAGAGGAACCTCCACTTATGTATACCATTTCAACTCATTCTTCTCCCCTCTTTCAGAGTTCAATGGTTCGGTTTGACTGGGTTGAGGGTGGATAACTTGGTGAGTCTTTGATATTCTGTAGGCCTAGTCATGGTTTATGCTTAGATACTCACCAATCTTACCCCTAGCTTCCCATGAATCAATCGTTCATTCATGCTCTATTGGAGGAGGGTTCGAGTTGAGATGGTATTCCTGTTGGAGTGGCCTCTTGGATTTGCCAACATTTGTTTCTCATTTTATTAGCATCAAAACAACTTCACCAAACAACTTCCAACAATCAAAGATTTTACATTTTCTTTCTCCCAAAATCACCTCCCATCGGTTTACTTCCTTCCCCGTGGAAACGACCTTGGAATACCACTAAGTAAAATACGATCCGCGAAAGTCTCCTTGCACTTGGGGAGCACTTTTGTTCACACATACTCACATTTGAATCTCATTCATCCACCATTTCGTTGCCCTTTCTTTCGACATCATCCCTAGGAGAGTGACACTCCCCTTTATTCGTATACTATGCATGTTAAAAGGTGATGTTTATAGGTTAGGAAACAACAAGGAAATTTGTCAAGCAGATATATGTAGTGATGTGTGTTTAAATTTGGTAGATTGGAAAAGTAGAGATTTAAAATGTTAGTAAAAATAATAGTTGAAATTTAGTTTTAGTAAGTGAAAATATGAAATTTTAGGTCCTAGAACTTGTATTAAATAGGTTTGGAGCAGAAATATGTGTTGGAGAGGTTTGGGATGGATTTGGTTGGCTTAGGAATGGATTGGAAATGGAAAAGGGATGAAGACAGGCTGTGAACAGTGCACTGCTGCAACTTCAAGCTCAATTTAGACCGTGATTCAGTCAATATATTTCAAAACTCAAAACATGAAAGTTTTAGAACTCTTTTGTATCATTCCATAGCATCTTGAATCATCTCATTCGGAGCTTGGATGAGAGAGTTATGCTCAGATAACGAAACGATGTCGAAATAGTCCAATTAGCTTCGTTTTGCATTTAATGTCTCCATTTGCATCCTAAATCAAAATATAAGAATAATGAGTACTTTTAGGCTTCAAATAAGTATAAAAGGCTTTAAGAAACACCCTTTATCACCTTTTATTTGCAAACATCGCAAAACTTCATTAATAGCCGATTCGGATGGGTAAAATAAACATTTTAGTGTTTCGAGTATACGTTGACTTGAGTTTTGAGATAAATCATAAACATAAATATTTTTAGGTTAAAATAACATTAAAAATGAATTCGGAACATCGACAAACCTTAGGGTAGTCATATGGATCAAATTGGAGATTTTCAGTGGCAAAACCGTAAATTTGGAGAAACCCAAAATAGCCTGTGAACAGTGTTTTTCGGGGCTGCTATGTTTTAAACTCATTGTCATCTCATTTGCTCTCATTTCCTTCACTCTCCTCACACCCCACACCTCTTGAAACCCTAGAGAGCATTAGAGAAGAAGAAAAGAAGGAAAAAAAATAAGAGATTTAAGATCAAATATTCTTGTTCTTCACACCAAAGCTAAGGATTCAAGATAGGGGTTTTCTCTCATTCACTTACATTGAGGCTAGGGTATTTATATATGTATGTTTTGGCTATCAATGGTATATATATGCTATGAAATCATCCTCTCTTTGACTTTTTGCAAGGATTACATGTTTTGAACAAAGTAGGGTTTAATACCCATGAAATCTCCTTTCTAGTTTTAAAACCCTAATTTTTGGAGAGTGATGTATTTCCTTCCTAAATGCTTTCTTTATTATGGATTTCAAAACCTTAGTGCTTTGTGTTGGGTAGAAAAATAATGTTATTGTGATCTCTTGTATTTTCTTTGTTGGTTGTGTAATTGTTATATAATATATTTTGGAGATTTTGAATAGATGCTTGCAAATTGAGATAAATGTTGGAATTGTATGCTTGGTTGAGTTGTTTGTGATGCACATGAGTGAGAGGTTCCTTGTAAGGATGCTCACCCCTTCCCAAGAGGTTCCCGGTAAGGATGCTTGAAAAATAATGTAGTGATTGGTGAGAGGTTCCTTGTAAGGATGCTCACCCCTTCCCAAGAGGTTCCCGGTAAGGATGTTTGAAAAATAATGTAGTGATTGGTGAGAGGTTCCATGTAAGGATACTCATCCATTTTCAAGAGGTTCCGTGTAAGGATGCTCATCCATTTTTAAGAAGTTTCCGGTAAGGATGCTTGAGAATCAAAGGTGACCTAAAGGGGGGTGGAGGTTACCACAAAGTATGCCACCTACCGAAAAAATTGTTGGGAATTAGTTATGGTAATTAATGGTTATTATTTGTATGTGATGCTCATTTATTCATTTAAGTAATGTTTTTAAATAAACTTGAGATCCTTTTTAAATGTCACTACTGTATTTCAAATTATGTATCTAGGTTATGTTAAAATTGAGACCGACCGTTTTAAATGCTTTTCTAAACCTTGTATGGGTTTAGGAGAATTTTTCTACAGAGCTTCGTGCTCCCCCCTATCACTAACATTTTTCAGATTACCCGCTTGAGCAGGAGGACGTAAGGGTCGAGGAGCCCGCTACTTGGGAGACTCCATTAGACGGGAGTGTGGATCCCGAGGTAGATGCATAGAGTGACCTCTTTTCCTTTTGTACTAGACTAGGACATTCTTTTGGAATATTGTTTAGTCTATCTTCTTTTGTTTATTCTGCTGCACTTCTTTAATTAATTTTTGAGATGTAATAGCCATGACTTGGGCTTATTCTTTTGGATAATGTTGTAAATATTCGTGGATGACAAATGAAGTCTTGTTTCTTAAGGGATTATATTAGTGCTCTCATGATATGAATGATTTTAGAATGTAATGTCGTCCAGGGTGTGTTTTGGGGCATTACAGACACAGTTAACTTAATTTCTCACGTATCTTGTTAACATTGGGGTAGAATAGGATGGCGCTTTAGGATAATCCTTACTCTGCCCATACTTAATCCACTGTAAACGATCTGATGCACGACCTGAAATTGATTCTGCACACTGATTATATTATCTCAAATGTTCTGTACGACCACATTTTGCCCAAGCACAGAGACGATTTGCTCGTCGGTGTTTAGCATATGTACTTTTTTCCACATAGGGGTCTTGCTTGACTGTCGAAAATTTCTAAATTTCTAATATACCTAGCTTTTTGCATGATCAACGCATGTATATCTTTTGGAAAGTGACGTAGTAAAATTAAACTCAACCAAAATAAATTTTCGTCTATTTTTCACATTCTTTTAAAAAAATATTTTTAAAAATGACTCAAAAAATTATTAAAATTGACTCTCTATTCGATTCTTTAACGTCTGCCAGTCACAAAGACGAACTGAATTTTTAAATCAAAATTACTATTTTAAACACAAGAAGTAAATGCACACCTATACTTTCCCAACTTAAATTAAACATTATTTGCCATGTAAAAATTGTAATAACCAGCATTGAGAATAAAAATCAGCAATTTGTTGTCTTCTAGCAATTAAGATATCTGGCTCTCACTCAGGAGATTTAATATGTCAAACAATTAACAAAAAATTAGTATTTATATTTTATATTTAAACCATAATCTATATATTAGTTTAGAGTACATATAATGGCTCAGAAAGTCGTACAAACGTTACATCTTGAGTGAATCCATCATAGTATGGTTTGAGTCTTTGACCGTTTACATTGAAAATATTCCTAGTTACTGGATTTTCGATTTCAATTGCCCTGTAGTCGAAAATTTGCTTAACAATATACAGTGTTGTCCATCAAGATCTTAGCTTTCTAGGAAATAAACGAAGCTTTGTATTATATAACAGAACTTTTTGAGATGGTTCAAAGGATTTCCTCATGATATTTTTATCATAAAAAATTTTTGTTCTTGATTTAGCAATCTTTGCATTCTCATAAGCTTCATTTCTTAACTCCTCTAATTCATTAATTTGAAGTTTGCATGATACTCTTGCTTTATCCATATCAAAATTCATTATTTTGATTGCTCAATATGCTTGATGTTCTAATTCTACAGGTAAGTGACATGGTTTACCATAAACTAACCGATAAGGAGACATTCCTAGGATAGTCTTTTATGCAGTACGGTAAGCCCAAAGTGCATCAGTCAATCTTAAAGACCAATCCTTACTATCTAGATTTACTTTTTTTCTAAAATATATTTTATCTCCCTATTAGCTAGTTCAGCTTGGTCACACATTTGTGGATGATACGAAGTGAATATTTTATGTGAAATTGAGTATTTTTTCATAAGATTTTCAAAAAATTTATTAAAAAAAATGTAATCCACCATCACTGATAATGGTCCAAGGAATTCCAAATCTAGATAAAATATTTTCTTTCAAAAACTTGATCACTGTTCTGTGATCATTATTTCTACATAGAATTGCCTCTACCCATTTAGAAACATAGTTAACTACAACTAAAATATACAGATATTCAAAGGATGGTGGAAATGGTCCCATAAAATTGATGCCCTAACAATCGAAAATTTTAATAATTAAAATAGGGTTTAAAGGCATCATATTTCTTTTCAAAATATTTTTCATTCTTTGGCATCTGTCACAATTTAAACAAAAGATATGAACATCTTTAAAAAGAGTTGGCCAATAAAATCCACAATGCAAAATTTTAGCAGCGATTTTCTTTGAAGCAAAATGGCCTCCGCTAGCTTCAGAGTGACAAAACTGAATTACTGGATTGATTTCATGATTAGGTATACAACGTTGTATTATTTGGTCCTTACAGTATTTAAACAAGTAAGGATCTTCCTAGAAAAAAATTCGTACCTCCTTTAAAAACTTGTTCCTATCATTCCAGGTATAATTAGAAGGAATAGTACCAGTAGCTAAATAATTAGCTATATCTGCATACCATGGTAGTTCGGTTACTGCAAATAGTTGTTCATCTGGAAAGGTTTCTTTAATCGAAGTTGATTCTTCTTTATTTCATAGTTTTGCTTTGACAAGTGATCTGCTACCACATTCTCTACTCCTTTCTTATCTTTTATGATAAAATCAAATTTTGAAGTAACAAAATCCAATGTAGGAGACGTGTTTTAGCATCTTTCTTAGTAAGTCAGTATTTTAAAGCTGCATGATTGTAAATATAACAATTGACGATCCAACCAGATATGATCTAAATTTATCTAATGCGAACACAACAACAAGTAATTCTTTTTTTGTGGTTGAATAGTTTATTTGTGCATCATTTAGAGTTTTTTTTGCATAGTAAATAACATATGATTTTTTTATCTTTTTTTTTGACCTAGTACAGCTCCTAATGCATAATCACTTGCATCACCCATTAATTCAAAAGGTAAAGACCAGTTAGGAGGTTGCATGATAGGTGCATAAATAAACATGTTTTTTAATTTATCAAATACTAATTGGCATGCATCATTCCATTCAAATATTGTATCTTGACATAAAAGATTACAAATTGGTCTTGATTGTAAACTAAAGTTTTTAATAAATCTTCGATAAAATCCAGTGTGATCTAAAAAGGATCGAACATCTTTTATAGTTTTTGGAGAAGGAAGATTAGCTATTAAGTCAATTTTAGATTTATCAACTTCAATTCCTTTTTTAGAAACTATGTGACCTAAAACAATTCCTTGTGTAAGCATGAAATGACATTTTTTCCAATTTAAGACAAGATTTGTTTCTTCGCATCTATTAAGCACTCTTTCAAGATTTGCTAAACATAAGTTAAATGAATCATCGTATACTGAAAAGCAGTGTGATGCCCCTAAAATCGGGGGTCCCATTGACGACCCGTCAACCCATGGAAATGCCCTTGATTCGACATCATGCTAATGTCATTCCTTGAACCAGAATAATAACTCACACGAGAATCATTATTCTTTTATCATTTAATCCTATCGAGGTTCAATATACCCCAATATATCTCATTTAAGGTCCATTTATATCATTGAAACCAAAGAACCCAAAGTCCATAGGCATGGCAAAACAATTTCAAAATTTTTTTGGTTTTTGAAAAGTGTACCGGTATGCGTACCGGTAAGGGTTGCCTACTGGACTTCGCCGTACCGGTACGGTTTGCCTTTTGGTCCTCAGCGTACCGGTACGCTTGACTAGTTTTTCCCTGCTTCACCTGTTGTGCATTTCAAATCCATTCCAAACCTTTCCAATTTCATTCAAAGCATGTATAATGAAGTTTTCTACTTTATACATTATCCATACCAGTTTTATCACATGTGATTTCATAAATTTACAGGTCAAAAATGGAGTGTTAACAAAGGTTTTACAAAACTTCAAAACAAAAGCCACAGTCTGGCTTTTTTTCATCTTTGAGGCCCTGAATGAGAGTCCTCTACCGGTATAAACCCCGCACCTGAAATATGTTTCCATATAGGGTGAGCCAATGCCCAATATAATATTTCCTATAGAGGCTACTCCCCACCTAAATGCATATGCAATGTTTACATTCAACAACCGCATTCATAAATCCATTTCATCCAAGAACATGATATTCAAGATGAAATTTCTACCATTCCATGTCATGATATGAGGTGAGACTCACTCCTGCATTTTCACCCAAGCCTACTCCGGCTCCCACAACACAATTCAATACATATGTGTAAAACCATTTGTCTTTGATGAAATACATCCAAAGATCATTTTGAAACAAAATCATATGTTCATAAAGCCAATTAATTTCTGGATGTTTTCTATCAAATGAATCATTTATATAACAAAACCATGTGTCTTTGTTGGGTATCGAATTTTGGAATCACACCTTTGGATTTGTACGCCATTATACTTTTTTAGAATTTTATCTCAGGAGAATGTATGAACTAAGTAGTCGGGCCTTTCACCTGAGGATGTGTCTAGCCCTTCTTACTATACTCGATTCAAGTTTTCATGCAACCGTGAACTCAATTGGATTTTCAATCCAATATTTTCGAGCCCGCCATCAATCACCAAGTATGGCGATTGATCACACCATGCACACACACACCCACATCATGCCTATGGATACGATAACTCCGTGCAAATGCAATTTAATGAACCATTGCTCATCAATATCATGTCTCATATGTAATGAATGCTATATGGATCAATTAAACCACATACTTCAACATATGTCATGGCAAGTTATATCTTAAGCATATAAATACCACAAACCATCACAATGTCAATACATCAAGTAGCATATATTAACATTTATATCCAACACAATTTACAAACATGTTACTTCATAAATCATGTTCATAGCATACTTAAATCACACGAAACATTATAAACACATAGCATGCCTACATAAACCCAATTTTTCTAGAGCTTATTAAGTACTTTCACATAACCAAATCAAACTAGAAATTGGTCTAAGCCATTTCTATTCCCCTTTTTCTAATTTCCATGACTATAGGGAAGTCCTAAGTCATTATATATATCTACCCATTTCATATGGACACCGTAGGGTAGAAATAAACTAGAGTAGGAGGGAACCCTACCCTTGGAGTGTGATACGAGTGGGACAAAGCTTCTAGACACCTCCCTATCCCCAAAAATCTTGATTTCACAAATCCTCCCCTTGAATATTTGGTGAAATCTCTCGTTCTTGGTACGTACGCATAGCCGTTGTCACATAGACCAACTTTAACTCTTGGT
>CAUOFW020002410.1:0-49615 GCA_963454935.2 Ilex paraguariensis
ACTTCTATTCCTCGAACTCGAAGGGAAGTTCACTTTGTCTTTCTCTATTCTGAATATCGAAGCCAAATACTCCGCCATTAAAATCAATCAAAATCAACATTTGATGCCCTCTGCATGCATGATCTAGGGTTTTTTTTATCTCTGACTAATTTTAGGTATCTAATGTAATATAATTAAGGGTAATCTGGTAATTAAAAAAAAGATTTAATTAGATTAAACTATAAAAAAAAACCCCTGAAATGTCCTTAATTCCTTAAAAATACCTTGTTTGAATTTACTAACTTAAAAAACATTTGAGTGTACTTTAGGCCAATTTTCACACTCCTTTCTCATTCGGCCAATTTTCACAACTCCTTTCTTAGTCGCCTATTTATTAGGGCATGCTGATAATATTCATTTATGATTTAGGCAACGTTCTTATCAGTTCAGCACCACCTCTTATTGTTCGGGATAGCCTAGCTATCTAATTCATTTAAGGATCTCCATACGAAAGATGACTTGCCATCTTCGCTTGGCCTTGCTTGTAGTTGATCATATAACAACTAGGCCTATTCAATCAAACACTTTGGTCATCTGCTCATTTGATTGCAATAAAGGCTGTGATTCCTCACATGCCTTTTGCATGTGTTTTTTATCATGTACTTTAGGACACGTGACTTCATTAACTAACTCAATCATATGCAACTATTTCATATCCTTTCACCTTTAACAACTAGATTTTGGGCAAATTGTATGAATGTATAGCATGGTTTCTTTGTTGTTAAAGAAATTAGGCAAATTGTATGAATTAGGTATCGAATTTGAAGCCTACCTTCCACTTCTCCCTTGTCCCACCTTTGCTATTAGGATAAGACATCCATTAGGATTTTTTTTATATATATATAGGAAACGACAGAGATATTTATTAAATTAATATTGTAGTACATCAGCTTGAACTTAGGGCTATGAAAAGGAAAACAAAACACTATGCTCTTGGTCTCATAGAATAGAGTTTTAAGAAAATTTAAAACCTTTTTTCGTATGAAAAATGAAAAATAACAGGGATAAAAAATAGAGGCGATAAGTTTTTCATTTTCAAAGGAAAGGAAGATGTTTTTCCTCTTTAGTTGGTAGGAAGGAAAAAAAATAAGAAAGATGGTTTTATATTATTTATTTATTATGAAAAAAAAATTATAACGAAATATTATACGTTCAATACCAGTAGTACCCTTAAGTTAGTTAAAAGTCAAAAGCATGGATATGGATCCCATCGTGCATTGCTTGTTTGTTGCCATCCCCTTTTTTTCAATCTATTTTCTTTTCCCAACCAGACTAAGAAAGCATTTCATGAGCAAACAAGATAATTAAAAAGAAAAAACTAATGCTGATATGACGTAATTATTCAATAAAAAATTATAAATTGGATAAAATGAGATTATCTTTTATCATGGAGGTAATTATGTATTATATGACTAGATGATTATAAATTTGGGAGAATTGCACTAGATCACTTGAAGTTTGTTACTTAATCACTCAGACCCCTGATATTTAAAATATTACACACAAACCCCTTGAAGTTTGTACACGCATAGCACTTAGATCCCTCCCATTAATATCCGTTAGTATATCCATTAATAAATTACACCTAAATCCTTTGAAGTTTGTAGGGGTATAATAGTTAGATCCCTCAAGTTTAATCCAAAAATACTTCAATTAATGATAGATTATCAAATATTTTAAATTTTATAACCAAAATTCATATTCTAGTATGACATTTATTGAAATAAAATCAAAAATAAAAATTTAATTTTTTTCTTAAAAGATCATAATTAGTATAAAATTATATTGTCTATCAGAATTTAATTTGATCATCCAAACGTCTAAATTAGACCACTAAATTATCCTAATTAAAGGAAGAAGATATTGTGTCAATTATTTTGACATATTATTTGATTTTTTAGTTTTATTCTAATACATAGTATAATTGTATATTAATTATGATTTTTTTTAGAAAAAAATTGATTTTAATTTTGATTTTATTTCAATAAATAACATAATAGAACATGAATTTTAGTTATAATATTCATGTTCTATTATGAATGACTTAGACTCCTTATTTGATTTTTAGTTTTATTCCAAAAGAGTATAATTGCATACTAAATATGATTTTTTAAGAAAAATTATATTTTTATTTTTGATTTTATTTCAACAAATGATACTATAGAATATAAATTTTTGTTATAAAATTTAAAATAATTTATATTTTATATTTTATTGGAGTATTTTTGGTTTATGTATAACATTTTAAACTTAAGGAGTCTAAGTATAATACACCTATAAACTTCAAGAGGTCTGAGTGTAATTTACTAATGAATGTATTAACAAATATTGGCGAGAAATGATTTAAGTATTACGCGTATACAAATCTCAATAGGTATGTGTGTAATATTTCAAATGTCAGAGACAGTGCTGATGTTGTGTAATGGTTACTCCTAATATTTTTTTCACTCGTTAAAAGCATTTGACAATATTAATTATAAAACACATGAAATCAACACTCACATCTAATCAAGTATTTTCAATAGCCCCTAGCCATTCAAAAGCCCATCAACTTTTTGCAAGATGGAATTCAGTTCTGGATTGTTCATTAAACATTTACTCCATTTTTGGGGGGTTTGGGTAACAATAACCTTCTGTTGGACATTCTTTTTTGGATTGCTGATCTCTATGCTTTTGTTAGTATCGGCATGACTGCTCATTCCCCCATAGCCACCACAGTCAGATGGCCTTAATTATGCTCTTACTTCTTCTTCTTCTTCTTCTTCTTCGTGTTCTGCATCTATTGCATTGCAGCTGCTCCCCCTTCTACTTTTGTGGCTTCTTCTTTTTATTGATCTTCATCCTCTTCCTCATTTTCTTCATATTCTTCTTATTTTTCTACCTCCTCCTCTTCTTTCCATTCGACATTAAATACAAGCTCTTTCTTCTTCTTATTCTGCTTCTGTTGTTGCTTTCCCTTTTACTTTTGCTTCTGTTGCTTCTTCTTTTTCTTGTTCTTCATTCTCTTCCTCTTCTTCCTACGTTCAATAGAAATAATAGAACATATAATCATACAGATTAGAAGGAATTTCCCTAAAGATAACTACATTGTTTGGGTGTTTCTTGATAGTAAAACAGCCTAAATCAACCGAGTTTTATAGTGATCATTGCCCAAAGGCTCTACGCAAAATTGTAAAAACTAAAAATTTGGGCAAAACCAACAGTTCTACAAGGTCCATCATCTATGGGTCATTTTAAGATCATAAAACCCCAGCCAACATTCTTGTTTGTGTATTATATTCATACTTTTTGTAAAGCATGATTGGAGAAGAGATACGCACCTAATAGGAGCGGATAATTCGAATCCCAGTAACACAACATAGTATTACAGTATTGCTTTATTTCTTCTACCTCTTCATAGTACAAAAGGTGGGCCCCACACTCCTTTATTTGTCCCTCAACCTTCATCTCAAATGAAACCTCCACTTCACCACCTCCTTTAAGTGGAACCTCAAGCCCAAAATGGCATAACCATACAATATATTCATCTGCTTTTGGAACACCATAGCACCTTGGCCTATAGGGCCACACAAGATGCTTACTCTTGTTGTGGACTTTAACCTCTATTGGAAATTGTAACCAATTTACGATGTCGGTAAGTGTGTACACTAGGCACACATTTAAGCCTCGTATTTGGTGATTAGAAGGCACATTTAATGTGATTTGGGCCCATTAGTCTTATACTTAAACCAGCATGGAACTTCTCGTCCAGGAAAATATGTGCTAAATAATCCACATTCCCATAGAATCTGTAAAATAAATCTCACAGTTTAGCCTTTAATCATTAACGAATGAATAAGAAGAGAGAGAAAGAGAGAAAGAGAGAGAGAGAGAGAGAACCTCAACTGGACGCTTCACTCTGCTCCACACAATACAATTTGCAATCATCACTTCAACATCTGCCATGGAGTCCAAGCCGAAGAAGCCAACATTGTTGATCAATCTTACATCAACTTCTCTGACAGGTTTTGTCTTGAAACCATTTTGAACGTAACATAGCCTCATGCAAGCACCATGCTGAATGCTTAGTGGACTGGCCTTAGTATCATAAGTTATTTGTTGCAAAGATCTGCACTCCGTAACGTTCAATTCCTTAACTTCTATTGCTGGCCATTGAATCTTCTCGAGCTTTGGACACCAAGATAAATCTAGCATCTGGAGTCTTGACAAATTTCCAACACAATCTGGTAGCCTACGAATATGATTTCCTACAAGAGATAAGGACTCCAACATATTGAGCCTACCAAAATCCGTGCCAAAAGCATCATCGGTGAGATTGCAATTCCCAAGGCTTAGGCTTACTAAAGAACTTGGGAAAGAGGTCCATAATGTGTTTGGGCTTTTCATTGGTTTTTGTACCCAAGGCCAAACGAATCCATTCCCTCCTGGTACAATATCGTAGGTCACACCGAGTGCTTTATTTATATCAATTCTGTCCGCTCGAAGTACTCTCATTGACTCCATCTTATTGAGCTCCTTTGCTGACAATATAAGATTTGAGCAATCGGAAATATCAATCTCTTGAAGAGATGTTACCTTACTAATGTTTCTTGGAAGTGCCCTCAGACCAATGCAACCTCTAAGATTCAAGAGACAAAGTTTCTGTAGGTTCACAATGGATTCATCAATCCCAACCAGTCTTTTACAGTGTTTCAAAATCAGCTTCTGCAGATTGGGGATTTTTGTGAAGTCTGGAGTTTTGTTAAGATAATGGGAATGACTGAGGTTTAGGATTTTCAGCTGTCCAAGAACCTATTTTAGAACAAACACACACACACACATAGAGAGAGAGAGAGGGGTTAAAGGTTGCATACTCACACAATAATTAAACACTAGAATCCTTTAAAACAGCAAAAGCAAATTACGTTACATACCTTAATTTCTCTTTTCCAAAGTTGTTCCAATTTGCTATTGCGCATGTCAAGAGCTACTAAGTTATTTAGAGGAAGGCCACTGGGCAAAACTCTTAAATGAGAACCACGCCAATACAAGAATCGTAAATTTCTCGGAAATAGCCCATCATTTTTGGAGAATTGCACGTAACTGAGCTTGAGTAATCTAAGGTTGAGCATCCTTTCAAATGCACTAACTTCTAAGTCAGTCTCACTTGAATTTCTCGAAGCTGGATCTACGCGGTGCCAAAATAATTTGAAAAAATTATGACCAAAATCTGTTATAGCAAAATCATCTTCCTTCAACCTCCCCATGTCAAGAATGAGGCCTTCAATTTTTTCTGTGCCCTTATGAAGACAAACAAAATAAGAGAAAATTGGTTAATTGAGTAACTAAATGGACCAAAAGTATTGCAGGCACATAAGAAAGAAGATTCTTACAATTTTGTCTCTCAAAATTTTGAAGGATTCCTTGTGACGCCAGAGTCTGCTACGCTCCTGAGGGGGTGTAAGTCCTTCGTCAACTATTGCTTTTGCCATGCTTTGAAGCAGTGGATGCATTGACAACTTACCTTTTTCAATTTTTAAGAGATTTCTTTCAATAAGATTTTGAATCCCAGCCACAACAAAACAATCATATCCATCCAGGATCGTCACCGTATCAGTTCTTTTCTTTCCAACGAAGAAAAATGCAATATCGAGGAATATTTTTCTATCGTGCCAATCTAAGTCATCATAGCTTATTCTGAGCTTTTCTACAATTTCAGAGTTAGGAATAGCTTCCAATTTCTCTAATTTGCTCTCCCATATCACCAAATTTTGCTCTCTTACAGAAGAACCAAAAACTTCAAGAGCTAAAGGAATGCCATTGCAGTGACGTAGAAATCTCTTTGCATGTTCTGTGTAACCATCAACAGGATGTTTATTTCCAAAAGCATGCCAACTGAAAAGTTCAAGTGATTCAATGTCCATCAGTGATTCAACGTCATAAGTGATATCAATTTCACTTTTCTTTAGCAGGCCCTCCTTCCTTGTTGTTATGATAATTTTGCTACCTTGGAAAAACAAATCCCTTTCCAAACCTAGTACTGCCTTTATTTGGCCCTCGTTTTCAACATCATCGAGAACAAGAAGAACTCTTTTTCTTGACAAGACAAGTTTAAGCCTCCTGTGGCCATCATAAACATCATCAACTTTTTTCTCTCTTTTATTTTGAAGATTAGAAAGAAGTTGTCTTTGCAAATGAAGTATACTATTGGGGTTTTCAGAAACTTGTCTAATATTTTCGAGAAAACTGCTTCCGTTGAATGTGCCACAGTGCCTATTGTATAAAACTTTGGCAATAGTAGTCTTTCCTATCCCTCCCATGCCGCATATCACAAGTTTGCCAGCAGGGGCTGAATAATTCTTGAACCACCAATCAATTTTATTGACTCTAGACTCCATTCCAACTAGGTGGGTAGCAACACTTACGCCCTGCCAAGTTGTCTTATCTTTAACCCATTGAACGACTTCTTGGATGAACTTTGCTTCATGCCTAAAATTTCAAGTCAAAGGGGAAAAAAAGCAATATACATATTAAAAAAAATTCAACAAAATCACATGTAAATAACTAAAAGAGTGATGATGTCCTGCCACCATTATACCCAATAATTTGTCACAAAGAATCTACTTTTCTCTTCTTTTTTTTCAAAAAAATGTGTGTTGCAAACTGTGCCCAAAAACCCAAAATGAAATAACATAATAAATAAACATAGTGCACCTGGACAAATGAGTTATTTACCAGAATATAATCTTTTTTAAACTTATTTACTAATATAGAACACTTTTAAATTTATTTACATGAAATTAATAAATCCGTTTTTGTTAAAAATTAGAGTCAACAACCCATAGTTATTGACTCCCATCAATCCATTTTAACAAAAACGGAGTCAATAACTCCGTTATAACAAAAGCAAAGTTATTGATTCTATTTTTAAACAAACATAATAGTTTGATAAATTAGTTTAAAAGTATTATATATCAATAAATAAATTTTAAAAGACTATTTTAATAAATAACTCCTCAACAGATATCTTGTACCATTTATGTGACGTGAATAATGGACATGCTAATTGCACAGGCTTCTGATATGTTTTGAACAAAATAATATCTACATTTCAAACTTGCTAAAACAAAACTTTCATTTGAATTTTAAATTTATTTTAAATGCTCTAATTATTTTTTTTCCATGTTAAATGGTAGAGACAAATATGGGGATGTTTAAAAAAACATATTTATCCTCCGTTTGGTACGATGGATGGAAAGTAAGAGGGATGAAAAATAGGAGGAATACACTTTCTATCTTTTAAGGAAGGAAAATAGGAATGATATACTTTCATTTCTTTGTGTTTGGTAAAATGGATGTAAAATAAAAATAATAAATTATTTTTGTGCTTGGTGAGATGGAAAAAAATTTTATTTTTTAAAAAATTTTTATTTTTATTTTTTAAAACTTTTATTTTAAATTCTTTTTTTTAAAATATAAATATATATTTTATCATTGTATTTATATATGAAATTAATGTATACATAATATATGTTTATATCAAATGATATATATACTAATAATTAATTTTTTATCCACTTTCCTTCCAATTTTGGAGGAATTGATTTTAGTAAGTTGGAAGAAAAGTTCATACATCTACTTTTTCATCATTCCTATTTTCTTTTCTTAATGTTTTATCTATCCCTCCAACTTTCCATTCTTATAACTTTTCATTTTTTTACTTTTTTGTCTACCAAACATAACATTAGACTACAATTATGCATGACTTCTCAAAAGATTTCATTGAAACATAATGACTAATGAGCTCCGCGGTTATGACAGGGTTGAAATAAAAATTAAAAATGTCTCAAATATGATCCCACATTCTAAGAAGAAGCAATGAAGAATCTGTCAATCATTAAAAAAAATATATCTGACACAAAACAAACAAACATATGAACAGACAAAAAACTAGGATTTCTGTTAAGGTTATGGTGTATAATTACAAAAAGTTATGGGTTTTTAAGCAATAAAATATAACAATGAAATGTTATGATAGTTCGACAAAAAAAAAAAAGTTACGAAAGCAATTTATAATATTGAAAAAGTTGAGCAATAAGTGGATCTCTGATAGAACATGTTTAGCAAGTCAACCAAATAAAACAAATTGGAGACCAAAAACGCCAAAATAAGACACCATGAAATCAAAAACAGAGCATAGACGGAAACCCCTTGTTGTCCGTCGTCTGCTCACAGCAAAGGTGAGATGCTACAGTGCTCAAACTCAAAAATAGAAATCGAAAATGGACAGAGGATGCAATGGGAATCTTTGAAAGGTATAGATCTACCCTCAAACTTTTAAATTGTTGTGATGCTCTGTAGTAGAAACTTCAAGATTTATGGCCGTAGACAGAAGATTTGAAGCTACAAAGAGAAGATCTAGAGTTCTGAACGTTGACATGATCGAAAATGAGAGAATACGCGGCTGAAATGCAAAGCAGCAGTGGAGAAAATCATTCATGAAGGGAATTTTGCATCTAGGTTTTTGGTTTTGTTGGGTCGAACTGGGTCGATTGGACCCGTAACGTGCAGTAACTGCTTTTACATATGTGAAAATTTTTCTTTCCCGGGTGTAACAGGATCGGAACTGAGGGCGTCATTACCGTTATTGAACGGTCGTTACGCACAGTAATGGCCGAGTTTTGAAACCATATCCGGCCGGGGGTGGGAGTGGGGGTGGGGGTGGAGGAGAGGAGAGGAAATTACCCATCAGCTTGGTTTTTCAAAACCATCCCTGCTAGATTTACAACCTCCTTAAGTGTCGCACTTGATCTCTTGACGTTGTTCATCTGTTCATCTTGTCCTTTATCGGCAACCAGACCTTCTACTTGCTCCTTAACTTCAGAGGGATCTACATCGTAAAAGACAGGCAAAATGACATGTTTAGATTTCTTACTATGTTCAAGAATAGTATCCACTTCATAACGGCACGCCTTGGAAGAAACATAGTCTTTTGAGAAGACAATTATAGATATCCTCGACATTTTGATTGCTTTCTCCAATTCTAAGTTGATATTTTCTCCCCTCTCAATCTCATCGTTATCTCTGAACGTGCGAATTCCATTATCTGATAAAGCTGTATAAAGATGATCCGTAAAAGATTTGCGAGTGTCTGTGCCTCTGAAACTCAAAAACACATCATAGGTACACTCAGAAGCTGAAAAGAAGGTTTCATGGGAACAAGCCATACAGAGAAAAGAGAGAGAGAGTATCGCAGGGAGATGAGTAAGAGAGCAAGCACCGAATTTGGGCAGTCTAGTCCAACATACAATAAGGTCCTTTAAGGGGACCGAAGGAACCGACCCACTTGTTGATGTCGGTAATAAAAAAATGCGCAACTTGCAAACCGAAGGTACGGACACACAAATATATATATATATATATATATATATATAACCGAAGGAATCGGCACACTTTTTGATGTCAGTAGTAAAAAAATGCTCAACTCGCAAGCCAGGCTTCCCGGTATGCTCCACCAGCCCAGAAAAAAAAAAATATATATATATATATATATATATATATATATATATATATATATATTTTCTTTATTGAGTGCCTGTAAAAAATTTATTTTCTTTATTCGGTTTTACGTTGCTCTCATAACCAAGAGAAGACCTAGCAAAACAAGGATTTTATTGGAGATAGCAAAATACAAATAAAGAATTTTTGCCTGTTGACATAAAACATGAAAAATATGATAACCTTTTCAAGCTATATTAATATATAAAAAATAAAATCAGTATCAATCTTAAAAACAAAACACGATGATTTCAAATTCAAAAGATTATATGTAATTTATTTTATGTTTAATTTCTTTTATTTATTAGGTTCTTTTCAATTCGTAAAATAAAAGAAACGGTGATATTGTCTGACCAGATGAATTTGTGAACCTGTATCAGCTACAACCAAGCTTTGTGTAAGTTTTGGGTTTTGGAAGTATCAAACAAAAAAACAAAGTTATGGGTTTTGGTCCCTTCACTGTTTTCAATTTTGTTGGTTGTCCATATAATATTATACAAATTTGTGCATTCCATTAATTTTTAAATTTTATTCAAATGCAAATTTAAATCATTGTTATTATTCGATTATTAGTAGATTCTAGAGGTGGCAAATGGGTGGGTTAGGTTAAAATAAATCCAATCAATTTTTCATTCATGTATTAAATGTGTTATAATGAGTTTGAATTTATAACGAGTTGGGTTAAATTTATTAACACATTAAATAATTAAAATTCTTAATAGACACACATTAATACTCCAAAACACATACACATTAGTAGTGCACCAAAATACAAATACACACACTAATACATATAAACTAATACACTAAAAAAAAATATATATATATATATATATATATATAACCGAAGGTACGGACACACAAATATATATATATATATATATATATATATATATATAACCGAAGGAATCGGCACACTTTTTGATGTCAGTAGTAAAAAAATGCTCAACTCGCAAGCCAGGCTTCCCGGTATGCTCCACCAGCCCAGAAAAAAAAATAAAATAAAATAAAATAATATATATATATATATATATATATATATATTTTCTTTATTGAGTGCCTGTAAGGATCATATTCATGTCATGTTATTTGAGTAAAAAAATATATTTATTAATACTAATTTAATCTATTTTATTAAACGTGACAAATTTTTTTACACTAATTCGACAATTTTATTAATTGTGTCGTATACAAATTGAAGAGTATTTATGGGAGGTGGGGGAGTGGCTCAATGCAAAGAGTTTACTTTCACTCACAAGTGATTACAAGTTCAATCCTCATCACTTCCCTCTCCCCCGCTTCCCCCTCCAAACAAAATATGAATGGTACCCACAAAAAATGGGAAAAAATACTTTTTTTTGGGATTAAAAAATAAATAAATCTGGTTGATCTAACGACAGTAAAAAATCCAAACTTGACTTGGATAATTTAATATCAAAGGATTGGGTCAAGAAAAGAACAGCCACACCAAGTCTTTTCTTATAATTTGTTTCTTCCCCAGTCTTTTTTATTTGTTGGTAAACAGAGGAACTTATTAAGAATTTTTTATGCCTTACATATGCAAATGAATTCTTTATCCATTATATTGTTTTTCGGTGTCCTAATCCATAATTATTGTTGTCTTGAATCATTGAATCTCCTAAAATGAATTGAATTTTTTATTCCATTACCCTATGCCACCTACCATATTTTCTATTTTTTTTTATCAAAAACTATTACGGAAAGAAGGTGACAAAGTTTAAATCCACAACATTAAAGAGTAACAACTTTCTAGTTGTTTTATGTGGTTGTTGGGGACCATACGCACAATTATTGCCCCCTTTAATCTTTGTATATGCTCAAAATGATTTGGACTTTAATTCTTGAAAGCATAGATTTCAATAAGAGATTAGACATACATATATGCATACATATGTATGTATTTGTGTGTCTATATTTATAGATAAACTAGGGGTAATCCGTACCTGAAGGCATGGTGCAACATAAGTGAGAAGTGATGAATTTGGAGGGGAAGATAAATTCATTGTGAATGATTTTGAGAGAAATATTGATGACCATTAGATGAGTCTATTTGAGATCGTTGGATGAGTTTATTGAAGTATGCCGTATTTTGTATTATAGATTAAGTCATACGTAAATGATGGTGATGTATCCATATTTGTGTCTTAGGCTACAATCATGAAGTTCTTTTTAAGGTTTTTTCTTTTTGATCATAAGATGTTCTTTTTAAGTTAGATACAATGACATTATCTATCTTTTCTACCTGAAAATCCAAGGGAAAAAAGATAGAGCAGCACATGGAAATTAAGATGAAAAGGGAATCCAACAAGCACTAAGCAAAGAAGCATAAGCAAAACCCTGAATGAGTTCTTTTGGACCTTGAGTGATTTAGGTAATTTTAGCTGTTACTCACCCTTCTATTGATTCAGTAGTTTTTTTTTGGGGGGGCCTTCTATTGGTCTTGTTGTTGGGTCAGTGATGATATGATAAATTTTAGTGGGTTTACAATGTGTGCAGGTTAGTTTTCTTTTCCTTAGGTTACTTTTGATGTGTTAGACTATCAATTTTGTTAATACCATATCTAGGCATGTACCTAATTGGTTGAGTGATAATTATAATCAATTTACACAGAATTATAATGACAACCAATTCAATTTAGTGGACATGATAATGATGCATGCATTTCATGTGGCTCAAATGTAAAAGAGAAAATTCATGACCATGCTGGTTATATGTTGCAAATATGTGTACTTTTACCACTGAAATTTTCACGTATGCAGTTTTGTGACACTATCTAACTGGGGCTATGTACAGATCGTTATGGACTGACTATTTCTTCCCTTTAATTCATCCGTCCTGCATCTCTTTTGGTCACTCAACCATGAACTAAGATTGTCCTTCAAATCTTAGTATATTTGTTTAGCTATTTCATTTTTTTGTTCAAATCTCATTAGTCAAAATATAAACCACAACAAATGAACTTGCAAAATGATGACATAAAATGTTAACAACGAATAATTTAATATTATTTACATGCAACGTACATGTACACTTACTAGTACATTAAAACATACACTAATACACCAAAAATACACAAACATATACTAATATAAAAACTAAAACACATTGAAAACAAAAATACACACACATAATGAGTCAGGGTCGATTGTGGGCCACAGGTCGATCCACGGGTCGACCCATGGATCGTGGCCCGACCTATGGGTCACGGGTCCACCGCGTGGTCATGGTTGGTGTATTTGTGTCTGTGTTTTTGGTATGATAGTGTGTGTTTTTTGGTGTATTAGTGTATATGTGTGTATTTTTTAATGTATTAGTGTGTGTATTTTTTGGTATATTAGTATATTTATTTAATTTTATTACTTGTATTATTTTATTGAAAGATAAATAATCAACCAAATTGGTACTCATTTATAATTCATATTAACCCGCTTAATTAAAATGAATCATATTACCCAACTCATTTAGAACGCGTATTAATTAATATAGGTATCAAACCCATTTATTTATGGGCGGGTTGGGCGGATTAATATGTAATGGATTAAGATTGTCACCTCTAGTAGATCCCAATGTTTAAAGTGATCCAGTATGTGCTAATTCAATGACAATAATGAATTAGATTTTCAAATTAAGTTCCTAAATGAAATACATGTATTATTATTGTTAGTTTATATTTTAGATAAATGTTATTTTTTATTTAAAAAATTAGACTTATATTTTTCTCATACAACTTAAATTAAAATTGTTATGATGAGATTTTTTTAGAAACATCAATAAATCACTATTACATTATAAATAATTAACTATTTGAATAACACATCAATAATAAATAAACAAGCACCCTATAAGAAATCAATCTTGACCTTAACAAGGGTTAACTCATCCACCTACTAGTTGATAGTGATAATGCACAAATTGGTCTCGTGCAAGATCAAAAGTGGAGTATGTGAAGAGATGTAATTAATGGATAATAAATAAAGTAATCAATGGCAAAACAGTAATTTTGAAATTAACGCACACATATATAGTTGTTCGGTCCGAATGACCTACTCCACTCTCGAAAAAGGGCAGCGGTGGCCAATTGTCTTTATTATGAATAAAGTAAGAAAGAGATGGCTCTGAGAGGTGTATGCTCCAGGATATGTACAATAATTAGAAGAGAGAAGTTATGTGCGTAGGTGTAGAGAGGTGTCAAGGTGTGTTGGGAGATGTCATGAGATCTAGAGATGTCTCTCCATGTGGAGAGAGCTTACAATATATAGGTTTAGTGAGGCGGTGACGTGAGTAAGAGGGACACTACTTCTTTGGTAATTACAATTAAGGTATGATGATCTTCTTGATTGCAAATCCCAATATTTTCTCTCCCACGTATTTTTATCTTCTCGGACTCCCTGGATCCTGGACTGGGTCGGATCGACAAAGTAGGTTTGGGCTACCTTTTAGCTGAATTGGGCTCAGTTGATTTATTGGGTCTGGTCTAGTTAGTTTTGGGCTCACCAGATAAAGTCAAGAGTAACCAACAAGATTATGTTTGATAAGTTATTGCCGCAATGAGTTTTAGTAATTCTTAGTCGATCATTTTCCTTACGCTCTATTTTTTTAGCTTCTTTTTATCTCTTTCCCTCTATTATTTTTGCTAATGTGAATTGAAGTTGGATCTTGATAATTGAAATGGTAATAAACTATGGTTGAAACTTGGAAATCATAATAATAAAATTTGAAATTAAAATTGAAAAATTATAAATTAAGAGTCAAATTATTACTAACTACTCGATGATGATAGGTTTTATTATTAGCCCATTGCCCAATCAAGATATTAACTAACTACTCGATGATGATAAGTCTTATTATTAATATTGTTATTTATATAAAAATATATATAACATTAATTTAATTTATCGTATCATTTTCGTACCCATGTCCTATATTTTAGAATTTTCGTGTATCTTCGTGTCCGTGTCGTATCAAATACAACACCGGTGTCCCGATCCATGCTTCTTATGTAATCTGTCTATTATGAATTATATTTTTAATTAAATTATTTGATCAATTAGATTTTAAAAATTTGTTTGTGATCAATCAGAGTATTCTTATATCTAAGTTTTAATAAAATTGTCGCAAATAAGTTTACTTTTGTAAATTATTTCTATTAAATTGTCTATTAAATGAATACTTCTAGTCCAATAAGTTTTTTGTCAAAAACTCAATGATAAAATATTGAGTTTGTGCCAAAAAGAAAAAAAAATGAAGTTTGAGTCAAATCAAACATATTGATTTTGAATTAATTATGGTTAATTTTTTTTTTTAAAAAAATACTGTTGAAATAATTCTAGATTGCCCTTTTATGAATAATTTCTGGCTCCGCCTCCCCTAGAACCACTAATGACTGCTTCCAAATACGAGCTTTTTATGAGAAAGCCAAGAAACAAGGGTTTCTACTTTCTTGCAAGACGAAAACCTGTAAGAAAAAAAAAAAACTCTAGGATATGGCTACCGCCTGCACACCTATTGGTCCGTTTGTTTAGCAAGAAAATGCTAGAAAATACAAGAAAGATAAAATTTAAAAATTTTACATGCATTTGTTTAGCATGAAATAGAAAATAATAGAAAAAATAATTTTCTCTTTTTAGGTTTTCTCATATCTAACTAACTTTTTTTTCTTACAAAAAACACAAGAAAAAACAATAAAGTTGTATTCAATAACTTAACTTCCCATTTTACCATTATTTTTCTTAAAATATTCAATTAGTTATTAATTTTAAAAAAATATGTACAAATTAGGTTAATCATATAATTTGGTGTAGAGATTAAGGTTCGAGTCGTTCTTTGTTCCTGAATTAGATTAGGAGTCAATTTTTTAAAAATTTGAATAATAAAAAATATGTTTTTCTTCTTTAGACAAAGTTAAAATATTTAAGGAGAATTTAGACAATTAGAAAATTTTTCTTTTAACTTTTTTTTTTTAAACAATGGAATGAGATTGTTTTAAAATTTTCTTAGAAATTTTTCATGCTAACTAAATACATGCATGAAAATATATTTTCTTTCACTTCACTTTCTACCTCTTTCACTTTCCATCACTTTTTTCTTACTAATCAAACGGACCCTAAGATTTTAATATTTTCAATTTAGGTTTTGTTTAAGGTATGAAAAAATAATTTTTGTATACTGTTATATCACTCAATCTTTCATTTAATAAAAACATGACACATATAATTTTTTATTTTATTATACTGCTAATGTTTGCCCCTGCCTTAAAAGAAATGGTCAACAATAAATATATTTTTATTTACACCCAAAATCAAATCAAAAATATAATAGAGAGAGAAAAGAATTTAAGCACCGTTTATATTGGGTTGAGCGGTGGTAGTGGTGGTGGGAGGCGACAATAATTATGGTGGGTGGCGACAACTGTGGTTCTGGTGGCAACCGTGGGTGATAACGATAATGATGGTGCTGGGTTTTGGGTGAAGATGGTGGTAGTGGCAATCATGGGTGACGACGGTGATGGTGGGGCAACGACGGTGGTGGTGGCGATGGTGGGCAATGACGATAGTGGTAGTGGGCAACGGCGTATATTTCTGAGAGACAGTGTGATGGGTGATAATGAATGATAGTGGTGGTGATTGGTGTGGCGGGAGTGGGTGATAGTTGGTTGAGGCGATGATAGACGTTAACGGTGGTGGTGGTGGTGGTGGTAGGTGTGGTGGGAGTGCGAGTGCGAGTGGGTGACAGTGACTGACAATGATGGTGGATGGTGGATGGTGGTGGGTTATGGGTTGTGGTAATGGGTGGTGGGGGGCAACAATAATGGTGGTGGGTGCTGACGGTGAGCAACAATGGTAGTGAGATGATGGTAATAGTGGTAGTGGTAATAAATATAAGACTAAGATGATGATGGTAATGAATGGTGGCGGTGGACAACGATAGTAGAAACTGATGTTGGGTGGCGATGGTGGCTATGGCAAAAATGGTGATGGGGTGGCAACGGTGGGCGTGGTGGTGGGGCAGTGGTGATGGTGGTGGTGGTTGGTCGGTGGAGATGGAGGTGGTGATGGTGGGGCGATTGGGGTGGTGGTGGTGGCGGTGACGACAGTGGTAGTAGTGGTGGTTGTTGCGGCAAAAGTGGTAGTGGGGTGGCAACGATTGTAGTGGATCGGTCAAGGTGGTGGGGTGGCAACGGTGGTGGTTGTGACAGGTCGGTGGAGGTGGTAGTAGTGGTGATGGTGGTGGTGGGGCAATGTGGGTGGTGGAGAGGTGGCAGTGGTGGTGGTAGTAGTGTGGTGGTGGGGATAGTTGTGGCGGTGGGGAAGTCGGAGTAGTAATGGTGGAGTGGTTCCAAACACTATTTTTTTAAAAGTACTTATGAGAAGTTATAAGTTCTAGAAAACTGTTAAAAAATCATCTCAAACACTTCTTTAGGGTCCTATTTCTTTTGAGCAATGTATTGGTACCTAATTTACTGACATAAAAATCTGACGTAATTCACTGTGACCTTTAGATTAACTGTAGACCTCATCAACCATTAGAACTTTGTATTGATCCACTGATTCTTATAAAGTCACATTATTATGATTGTAAATTAGGTCAGTTTTCTAGGTCCAAATAACATTATTCTTAGACATAATAACACAATTATGTATTAAACTCAACAGATGCAATATATGCAATCTAATAGAGCATATCTATTAGTTGATGATTATTTTAGTTAATGTTTTTGCTAGCATCATACAATTTGAGGTTATATTTGAGTGGCAAATAACCTATCGAGTTTTTATCACTCATGTCCCTAATATATGTGGAAGGAAGACATTGGATCACTATAACCTTAAACGTTACCAGTATGTGATAAAGATTCATAGATTAACTAACTAAAATGAAAGAAAGACATAGACGGAGGGATTTCTCAGTGAGCATTCCTCTCAATTTGTAGACTCATCACAAGGCAGGATTGGTACTATGTTTCAAATCCTTGTAACTTTACACACACACTCACACATACACACACTCACACATACACACATATATATTCTATTACCAAAAGTTCACACTTACCGATAAATTTTGTGGGTATATCCGTGTACAACCCTGTTAACGCAAGTATGATTGTTATATATATACACTAGCATCTAGACTACATAGTGTTTGACTAGCATCTAGACTAAATAGGATCATATTCATGTCATGCTATTTTGAGTAAAAAAAATATATTTATTAATACTAACTTAATTTATTTTATTAAATGTGACAAATGTCTTGACACTAATTCGACAATTTTATTAATCGTGTCGTACACGAATTGAAGAGTATTTATGGGAGGTGGGGGAGTGGCTCAGTGAAAAGAGTTTACTTTCACCCGCAAGTGATTACGGGTTTAAACCTCATCACCTCTCTCTCCTCTATTTCCCCCTCCAAACAAAATATGAATGGTACCCACAGAAAATGGGAAAAATTACTTTTTTTGGGATTAAAAAAATAAATCCAATTGATCTAACGACCGTAAAAAATCCAAACTTGACTTGGATAATTTAATATCAAAGGATTAGGTCAAGAAAAGAACAACCACAACAAGTCTTTCCTTATAATTTGTTTCTTCGCTGGTCTTTTTTATTTGTTGGTAAACGGATGGACTTATTAAGAACTTTTTATGCCTTACATATGTAAATGAATTCTTCATCCATTACATTGTTTTTTTGGTGACCTAATCCATAATTATTGTTGTCTTGAATCATTGAATCTCTTGAAATGAATTGATTTTTTATTCCATTACTCTAAGCCACCTACCATATTTTCTATTTTTTTTTATCAAAAAAACTATTACAAAGAGAAGGTGACAAAGTTTGAATCCATGACATTAAGGAGTAACAACTTGCTAGTTGTTTTATGTGGTTGTTGGGGACCATACCCACAATTATTGCCGCCTTTAATCTTTGTATATGCTCAAAATGATTTGGACTTTAATTCTAGAAAGTGTAGATTTCAATAAGAGATTAAATATACATATATGCATACATATGTATGTATTTGTGTGTCTATGTTTATAGATAAACTAAGGGTAATTCGTGTCTGAAGGTAAAGTGTAACATAAGTGAGAAGTGATGGATTTGGACGAGAAGGGAAATTCAATGTCAATGGTTTTGAAAGGGATGTTGATAACTGTTGGATGAGTCTATTTGAGACCGTTTGATGAATTTATTAAAATATGTCATGTTTTGTATTATAGATTAAGCCATACGTAAATAATGGTGGTGTATCCATATTTGTGTCTTAGGCTACAATCATGAAGTTCTTTTTAAGTTTTTTTATTTTTGATCATAAGAAGTTCTTTTCAAGTTAGATACAATGACATTATCTATCTTTTCTACCTAAAAATCCAAGGGAAAAAAGCGAATCCAACAAGCACTAAGCAAAGAGGCATAAGCAAGACCCTGAATGTGTTCTTTTGGACCTTGAGTGATTTAGGTAATTTTAGTTGTTACTCACCCTTCTATTGATTCAATAGTTTTTTTTGTTTTTTGGGTCTTCTATTGGTCTTGTTGTTGGGTCAATGATGATTTGATAAATTTTAGTGGGTTTTCAATATGTGCAGGTTAGTTTGCTTTTCCTTAGGTTACTTTTGATGTGTTAGACTATAAATTTTGTTAATTCTATGTCTAGGTATGTACCTAACTGGCTGAGTGATAATTATAATCAATTTTCACATAATTATAATGACAATCAATTCAATTCAGTAGACATGATAATGATGCATGCATTTCATGTGGCTCAAATGTAAAAGAGAAAAGTCATGACCTGTGTACTTTTACCATTAAAATTTTTGCCTATGCAATTTTGTGACACCTACTAACTGGGGCTATGTACAGATCATTATGGAATGACTATTTCTTCCCTTTAATTTTTCCATCCTCCATCTCTTATGGTCACTCAACCATGAACTAATATTGTCCTTCAAATCTTAGTATATTTGTTTAGCTATTTCATTTTTCGTTCAAATCTCATCAGTCAAAATATAAACCACAACAAATGAACTTGCAAAATGATGACATAAAATGTTAACAACGAATAATTTAATATTATTTACGTGCAAACGCACGTGTACACTTACTAGTACACTAAAACACACAAAAATACACAAACATATAACAATAAAAAAACTAAAACACATTTAATAAAAAAAAATACACACACATAATGAGTCAAGGTCGATTATGGGCCATAGGTCGATCCATGGGTCATGGGTTGGCCCATGGATCGCATGCCAACCTATGGGTCACGGGTTGCGGGTCGACCGCATGGACATGGGTGGTGTATTTGTGTGTGTGTTTTTGGTATACTAGTGTGTGTGTGTTTTGGTGTATTAATGTATATGTGCGTATTTTTTAATGTATTAGTATGTATTTTTTTGGTATATTAGTATATTTATTTAATTTTATTACTTGTATTATTTGATAAAAAGATAAATAATCAACCCAATAGGTACCCATCTATAATTCATATTAACCCGCTTAATTAAAATAAATTATATTACGCAACCCATTTAGAATCCGCATTAATTAATATAGGTATCCAACTCATTTATTTATAGGCGGGTTAGACGGATTAATATGTAATGAGTTAAGATTGTCATCTCTAGCAGATCCCAATGATTAAAGTGATCCAGTATGTGCTAATTCAATGACAATAATGAATTAGATTTTCAAATTATGTTTCTAAATGAAATACATGTAGTATTATTGTTAGTTTATGTTTTAGATAACTATTATTTTTTATTTAAAAAAATTAGACTTATATTTTTCTCATACGACTTAAATTAAAATTGTTACGATGAGATTTTTTTATAAACATCAATAAATCACTATTACAACATAAATAATTAACTATTTGAATAACGCATCAATAATAAATAAGCATCAATAATAAATAAACAAGCACCCTATAAGAAATCAATCTTGACCTTAACAAGGGGTAAGTCATCCACCTACTAGTTGATAGAATCAAGAGTAACCAACAAGATTATGCTTGACAAGTTATTGCTGCAATGAGTTTTAGTAATTCGTAATCGAAATTTCTCCTTAACTTGACTTTCTTGGTTAGTGCTCTATTTTTCTAGCTTCTTTTTATCTCCTCCCCTCTATTATTTTTGTTAATGTGAATTGAAATTGAATCTTGATATTTGAAATGGTAATAAACTGGGGTTTGAACTTGGAAATCATAATATTAAAAATTAAAATTAAAATTGAAGAATTATAAATTAAGAGTCAAATTATTACTAACTACTCGATGATGATAGGTTTTATTATTAGCCCATTGCCCAATCAAAGATATTAAGTAACTACTCGATGACGATAGGTCATATTATTAATATTGTTATTTATATAAAAAAATATAACATTATTTTAATTTATCGTATCATTTTCGTACCCATGTCCTATATTTTAGAATTTCCGTGTATTTGCATGTCTGTGTCGTATCAGATACGACACATCAGTCCCGATCCATGCTTCTTATGTAATTTGTCTATTATGAATTATATTTTTAATTAAATTATTTGAACAATTAGATTTTAACAATTTTTTTTGATCAATCAGAGTATTCTTATATCTAAGTTCTAATAAAGTAGTCGCAAATAATTTTTTTTTACCGTTATATCACTCAATCTTTCATTTAATAAAAACATGACACATATAATATTTTATTTTATTATACTGCTAGTGTTTGCCCGTGCTTGAAGGTCCGGAGTAATAAAAGAAATAGTCAATAATAAACATATTTGTATTCACACCCAAAATCAAATTACAAATATAGTAGAGAGAGAAAAGAATTTAAGCACCGTTTATAGTGGGCTGAGCGGTGGTAGTGGTGATGGGAGGTGACAATAGTTATGGTCGGTGGCGACAACCGTAGTTCTGGTGACAACCGTGAGTGACAACGATAATGATGGTGCTGGGTTTTGGGTTAAGATGGTGGTACTAGCAGCCATGGGTGACGGTGGTGATGGTGGGGCGACGACGGTGGTGGGGGTGATTGTGGGCGGTGACAATGGTGGTGGTGGGAGACGACAAATATTTCTGAGCGACAGTGTGCTGGGTACTGACGAATGGGTGGTGGTGGTGATTGGTGTGGTGGGGGTGGGTGACACTTGGTTGTGGCAATGATGGACGATAACGGTGGTGGTGGTGGTGGGTGTGGTGACAGTGGGTGACAGTGACTGACAATGATGGTGGATGACGACGGGCGGTGGTGGATTGTGGTAATGGGTGGTGGTGGGCAACAATAATGGTGGTGGGTGCTGACGGTGGGCAACGGTGATAGTGAGATGATGGTGGTAGTGGTAGTGATAATAAATATAAGACTAAAATGACAAAGATAGTGAGTGGTGGTGGTGGACGACAATGGCAAAAACCGATGTTCGGTGGCAATGGTGGTGGTGGTGGTGGGGTGGTGACAGTGGGTGTGTTGGTGGGGCAGTGGTGATGGTAGTGGTGGTAGATGTGATTGGTCGGTGGAGATGAAGGTGGTGATAGTGATGATGGTGGGGCGATGAGAGTGGTGGCAGGTGGCGATAATGGTTGTGGTGGTGGCTCCAACAACAGTGGTAGTGGTGGTGGTTGTTGTGGCAAAAGTGGTGGTGTGGCGGCGACGGTGGTGGTGAATCGGTCAAGGTGGTGGTGGGGTATGGTTGTGGTAGGTCAGCGGAGGTGGTGGTAGTGGTGATGGTGGTGGTAGGGTGGTGGCAATGGTGGTGGTGGTGGTGGTGGTGGGATAGCAATGGTGGTGGTAGTTATGGGGAGGTAGGTATGGTGGTGGGGATAGTTGTGGCGATGGGGCAGTAGGAGTAATGATGGTGGGATGGTTTCAATTCAAACACTATATATATATATATATATATATATATTTTAAATATTTATGAGAAGTTCTAAGTTTTAGAAAATTTTTAAAAAATCACTCCAAACAAATCCTTAGAATCTTATTTGTTTTTTATTAAATTTGGGGTACTAATATTAATCGTCGGATTAACTTTAAAATAAAATTTAAACATATCTCAACTGCAAAAAAATAAAAATTATTTTATTTATCTTTTGAAAATTGAATTATATTGTATTTTTTTTTATAAATTTTGTATTTCAACCAAAGCGATGCTGGCAGCTTCTGCTTGCAGCATATTCTTCTCCTCATTGGGGTTCTCTTAAAAAAACCCATCTGCTCCAGCTGTTCCCTAAGTTAGCCAACACATCCGCACATTGATTTCCCTCACGAAGAACATGTTGAATATGACTTTTGCACTTTTCAAGACACTCTTTGCAATTCTCAATCAGAGCTCGATAAGGGTGGTGAAACTCAAAAGGTTGGGAAATGAGCGTAAAAGCTTGCTGTGAGTCCATTTCAATTGCCACTTTCTGAAAAGAGCGATGATATATATCCCAAATTTGTATCCCAAATATGCATTCCAAAACCTTCATCATACAGGAACTACAATTCAGCTTATAGGGCCCATAGTTCAGCTTCCAGGCTTCTGCAATATTGGGTGATTTTCCCCCAAAATCTTAGGATCCGTTTTCCTTGATCATCTCTGATAAGTCCTCCAATGCCAGCAGAGCCGGGATTTTCTTTTTAGCATCCATCAGTGTTCAATTTCATCCATCCTGCAGGAGGAAAATGCTATCCAATTAGTCTAATGGACTTGATACTCTTATCAGATTCACAATTAGAGAAGGCATTAATGGCTTCCCTTGACTGGTGCCATGCATTTCTGGCCACATTCAATGTGTTAGTAGTGCTTTTGTCAATGCACTCCATATTCCTGTCCTTCCATATGGTCCAGATGATGCATATGAAAATTATGGGCCACTGTATGTTTGTCCATTTAGAATTTCTTCTTTGATTAACATTCCTAATGAGCCAGCACTGAAGGTCCAAAGCCTGCTCTGGCTGTCTTTCTTGTCCATTGAGAAAGGCATTCCAGACTTCCTGGGCCTTTGGGCAGTCCCTTAGGATGGTGAGCGGTTTCATTTTGAACAATAAACTCATACACAGCTTTGGAGCTAAAATTCCCATTACTAATTTGTATTCAATAGTTATAAATCAATCAAATTAAAATTTATGGGGTATGATCAATTCTAGTACGTAGTACCGTAACCATATTTTTTTATTTACAAAACTTATCAGTATTAAGGGAAGGGAAACTTGAACTGAGGACCTCCACAATATAAGTGGAGTTACTCACCCACTAGGATAGTTACACTATTATTTTTAGTTACATTAAAATTTTAGAAAATATTATTTGGACTTAATTTGGGGAGTTAATTTAGAGACCTAATTCAATGCATTCATTGAATTAAATGGTGACACCATGTTATAACTATCACGTGGTGTCACAATCCAATTAAAAAACTACAAGTGGCAAAGTGAACCCTTCTATCTTTATAACTACCGGTAACCACCACATTTAATCATCAACAAATAGGATTAATATAGTTCACTTTATGTACTTGTCATTTTTTAATTAGATGGTGATACCACGTGGTGTCGGTGATGCCGTGGTGTCACCGTTGCATTGAATATTTTTTTGGATTGAAGATGGACTTCATTTAATATTGAATAATATGATTAATCTAATAACTATATTGAATTAAATCCCTGACAAGGTCCCAAAATTAAAAATCATGAATATGGGTTTCAACAAATCCATAGGGAGTGGGTTTGAAATCAACCAACCTAAGATATAATAGTAAGAAGACTTTTCTATCCCTAATCTACCCAATTACAAAAGGTTGGAAGGTGAATTTAACCAATTACATAACAAATATTTGGTTATAATTATAATTAATTCGTAGGTTCTATATGTGTATATGATGCTTATTAAACACAAATATTAAGCGTGCATTTGGTAACGTTTATATTTTTAATTTTTATCAAAGAAAAAAATAAACAAATTTTTTTTTCTTTGATAAAAATTAAAAATATAAAACATGTTTGTTAATTATTTATATTTAAAAAATTATGAAAACAAAAATAAAAAACATGTTTGATATTATACCAAAAATCCACCACCTAAAACCACCACTAACAACCACTCAAGCCCACATCTAATCGTTGAAATCCACCACCCACCACCTCCAAATCCCCGAAATCTATCACCCACCACCCCAAACCACCTAAAACCCACCACCCCTACCCCTAAACACCCTGAAAACCCCTTGAAAACCCCCACCCCCAAACCCTGAAAACTCACTCTGAAACCCCCCATTCTCTAAAACCCACCGTGAAACCACCTCTAAAAATCCTCGGTAAAACCCCCCACCTCCAAAATCGACCCCCAAACCACCACCACCCACCACCCCCAAACCACCTGAAATCCACTTATCTTCTCGTGCTCTCTCGACCACACACTCAGATATAACAATATATTTATATAATAAAGTAGAACGAAGTTTAAATTCAAAAGACAAAAAGAGGTACAAATCATTTTGAGACAAAACATAAACACATCCAACGGACAATATAACTCTAACATAAAAGATGGTTCAGATCATCTCAAAAATTTTGATCTAACGGTCTATAGTGAGTACTAAATTTTATTTTCTCGCCCAACAACATTGCATGATTCACGCCTCTCTCTCTCTCTCTCTCTCTTCAAATGCAGGGATTTTTGATCTTCTTTCCTTATCATAATCTTTGTGATCTTTGATCCTTATCAGACGATCTTTAGCTATTTCTCCTTTCTCTTCCAACACCATTGATATATTCCCCAATACTCAGTTGTTCCCTCTTGCTTGCTGCACTGCTCAGGTACGCCCCCCTCTTTCTCTCTCTCTTTCTCACACACACACACAGACACAGACACAGAGGCCACCACAAATTTTATTCAGCATTTGGTCACCGTCACAGCGCACTCACAATGCGGTCATCAACCGCTTGATTGAAACTCTCTCTACCCAATCGGTGTTGTCGAAACGCTACGATACGTTGTCGCACGAGGAGGCTTCGAAAGCAACGAAAAACATCGAGGAGGAGGCTTTTGCAGCGGCTGGAGCATTAGCCTCCAATGAGGAGACAATGGCATCGAGGTGTTACAGGTGTACTCTAAGGAGATCGGTAAACAGATTCTCGAGACTATGAAGTCTAGATCTGGTTTGGCTTCAACGCCGGAGAAACCTTCGGAATCATCGGAATCGGCTGGTGTGGATTCCCCCTAGCGGTGCCTCCAGCGAGGAGATCACATCTGATGTGACTGAGGCTTGAAATCGTTGATATGTATTGTTTGCTAGAATGGAGGTTTAATGTTCCCATTGGGACATTCCAAGTTTTAGTGCCAGAATCCTAGGCATTGTAAAGAGTATATAGAGGGCTTCAGGGGCTAATTGTAGGATTTATGTTGCATATTTGCAATTTTCTAGATAAGGCTTGGAATTTAGCTGTATCGAAGCCTAAGAAGGTTATCCATTGCATTAAAGTAGGAATGGCACTTTCTTTTGTGTCACTGTTCTATTACATGAGGCCTTTGTATAAAGGGGTTGGAGGTAGTGTTATGTGGGCAGTTATGATTGTTGTGGTAGTTTTTGAACACATTGTTGGTAAGTACTAAATTCCCTACTATTTAGTCAATTTCTATGTTCCTTTTGTTTATGTCTTTATTCATATGACAACATGTACAAAGTGAAATTGAATGCCAAAATTTCCTTGAGATTTCATCTGTTAGTTTGATTTCCAATTGTTGAAGGTGCAACACTCTGTAAATGTGTTAATAGAGCAACCATAACATTTCTTGATGGATCTCTGGGTATTGATGTTCATTGGGTTGCAAGTCAGTATGGAGAAAAATATGAACCCATGATTCTTCAACTCTCAGTTTTCCTTTTTGGTGCGTCGGTGTCTATGCTTATTCATTTTTGTTCTTTTTTTTGCCATTAGTAGTAAAATCAAAAGCCTCAACAAGCCTTAAACACAATTCTAAAAAATCACCTATCTTTCTTGCTGCGGTTGCAACAACTTTCTCTAGGTTTATTCCATCAATGAAAACTTGATTTGACTATGGTGCCATGATCTTCATCCTCACCTTCAGCCTAGTGTCCGTCTCAGACTGTCGTGTGGATAAATTGTTTGAATTAGCCCATTATAGAGTATCCACAATTGCCATTGGGACCTCCATCTGTATTACTGTAACCATGTTTCTATGTCCAACATGGGCTGGTGAAGAGCTTCACTCTCTCATCATTCGCAACCTGGAAAAGCTTGCAAATTCCTTGGATGGTATGGACATAAAATGTGTGCTCTTAATGCTATAATTATTTTTTGAATCATCCATACATTTGCATGGAAACATATTGGTTAACTTGAAATTCAGGATGTATAGTAGAGTACTTCAAAGATGACAGAATTGTTGATGTCACTGAGGAAGATAAAGGGCAGAAGTTGCAAGGATACAAATGTGTGCTCAATTCAAAGGCAACTGAAGAATCCATGGTACATTGTTGATGGAATCTTATTAATTATCACGTGGTTTAGAATATATGAAGTTCCACTAGCCTAATAATCACTACAACAAATTTGCCTTTTAGCGACGAATTGACTCGTTGCAAATATATAAATTTTGTCGCCAAAAATTTTCGGCGACAAACTCATTTCATCGTCATTTTGTTGCTTTAGGCTCGTTTGGGAAAGTTTTTAGAAACAACAAAAATTTCGTTGTCAAAAATACACAATAGGCAACAATAATTTTGTCACCAAACATGTTATTATTTCGTCGCCAATTTTTTGTTCGCCGCCAAAAAATAAATTATTTTAACCACATAAAATCTTTAGCAATGACTATATTCATCGTAAAATGTGAAAACTTTAGCGACTGTCTCTATTTCGTTGCTAAACATAAGTATACAAAATATTGGCGACAAATATATTTGTCGCCCAAAAAGTCAACTAGCATTTTAGCAAGGACCTTTTTCGTTGCCAAAAATGGTGAACAATGTTTTAACGACGACTTGTTTTCGTTGCCCAAAAAATGAACATGATTAAATCTCATTTGGCCCTATAACAATTTAAAAACAATTATAACAACTCAAAAACATTCTGACAAATTTCAATTATGCACTCAAGACAATAGATAATCCATAAAAACACATCACAATTACTAAAACATTAATATATTACTTAAAATAAAAATAACATCCAACAATTTCAATTGCATCAAACAATATCCAAAACTCCTAACAATTTCCAAAATTTTCAACATCTAATATCCCAACATCTAAAATCCGAACAACAAAATATCTCAAATATTTGAAAGAAAATAGGTCTGGGTATCAAAAAAGCGCTCTTTATAATCCATCTTCAATCTGTGACAAACACAAAAAACTCATTAACACATTATAGATAAGAAGTAAAAGAAAAAATATATAAATTTTGAGTTTATAGGTTAATAAATTAATATTTGACTAAGTATATGATAATAGCAAAAAAAAAAAAAACATAAGTCCATAGTTAAAATAGCTTACCAAGATAAAGTTGAATTGCTCGGCTCCCTAATGCCCCCACCAAGCTGCACTGCTAACCTCCCCTCTGTCATTTGTTGCATCATTGTTTCTTGCCACTTATCCATTTGCTGGAGTTTTTTCTTGGTTTCATCCAACTCTTTCTTCAGACTCGTCACCTCCTCTTCATTTGCAATAGTCTTAGACGTCTATTTTTAGGAAGGCTTCGGTCCAACCCTGTAACCTCTCTTATAGCCAAACTTGCAGCCAAGGACGGTGTTGCAATCTCCTTCTCAGACATATGTGATTCATCATCTTGTGTGAACTTGTCTCTTAATTCCTTCATCTGGTTCTAAAAGTTTAAAAAATAATTGATAACTTGTTCACAAAATGAAACTTATCAACCTTATAAATCTCAAATACAATAACATCAAGAAAATTTTTATACTTACGTATCGAGACTCAGCTTCTTGTGATATCCATTCGTTCAACTTCTTGCTAAAGTGAGATTCACGAAAGAAATCTACAAAATGAAGTGGCTCCTGGGTCTCGAGATCTTTCTATTTTAAAAAACTATATAGTTACAACACTTTAAATAAGATAACACACAAAAAAGGTATAAGTTAAAACACTTAACCATAACATCCATTGCAGATAGAAAAGACTTGAAACCCATAGCATGATTGTAGAGTAGCTTGGCACGATTTGCAGAATTTATTTTAGATCGTTTCTATATAAAAAATTTAACATAAGTTAGTGTAGGGACAATATCCGATTGTAAATAAAAACCAACAACATTAGTGATAAAATATCAAGTTTTACCTGAAATTCTGGATCCTTGAATACATGCTCGATTATATAATTTCAATCATTCTTATGAACTTGTTTGTAGGGCTCAGTTTTTGGGTCCAAGCCAGCATTCACCAATTGTTTATAGTAACTGTGCATCTTAGAACGATGGTCACTATACAAACAAGCAAACTTAGCTTCAATGTTTTCCCGAGCACGTTCTAACTCATCGTATTCGACAATGTCAAACCTTGTCTGTACAAAAAAATAGTACATCATTTTGAACAAAAACAATTATATTAATAACAAATATAATAAAATAAGTATAATTATCCAAAGACGTGCAATGATAGGGACATGCATGTCATCAGACAAATCATTCCATAGAGTCACAGTAATTGAGATGAAAGCCCTAGCCAAGACTCTCATCTCATTAATGCAACGTTGTGCATTTTTCCCGACTGGGACATTCACACCATTAGGGATCTCAACACTCAGCTTCCCATTTGCCTCCACCATCTTCTCTACAGCCTTTTCTCGCGTAAGACCTCGCCCCTTCCTTGAGGTCGACCCTAACATTACCAAAATATAATAGATGAATAGAGAAAAATATTTTAAAAGTGTCTAACGCAAATGAAATCATACATGTACTGCTAGCTACAATATGTGGACTGCGGCTGGTCGATGTCGGTGATGGAGATTGCACCTCCTTATGTGCAGTTGCAGATATAAATAAGACTTTGGGTCGACGACCTGGAGCCATTTATGTTTCCTAAAGAATTATGATACATGAGTCATTATGCAAATAAACAATTAGAAATACAACAACTACAACAAAACAAAATAGCATATCATTATGAAGAAAATTTGGTTAAACTATCTTTATATTCCGGGATCAACATCTGACTCATAATGACTTTCCATATCTCCTTCAGAATCACTATACTCTAGTAGTGTCTCATCATCACCATCATCATCATCATAGATGAAATCATCATCGACATCTTTATCTTGTATGTTTTCAGACAACATTAGTCTGATCGGGACAAGCATGGGATCAAATTCTGTCCTACAGAATGGGTGTGTATCATGAATTTCAACAACAATAGGGACATCCTCAGTGGGTTCTTCTTGTTGGAATGCATCATTTGGAATAGAATGTTCATCATCACCGACATCTACTACTTGTCGCTCCAGTATATCCCATATGCCTCGATGTTGGACCCATTGTACGACTTGCCAGTGTAGTCCATACTTGGTATCATTAACATAGAAGACTTGTTGCACTTGATTTGGTATGACAAATGGATCATCTTTATACCATCGACTTCTAACATCAATGCTTGTGAAATGTGAATTAACATTCACCGTTTTTCCACTACTAAGATTGAACCATTCACATTGAAACAAAACAACACGATGCCCAAAGATATAACTCATTTCTCATACTTTACTTAAATAACTGAAGAAGTTCATTGTTACATTCTCATGATCCCCTTCAACAACTATTCCACTATTTTGAGTTTTACGACGGGTGTCACGATCTTTAGTGTGGAATCGGATGCCGTTGGATATGCAACCCGAATACATTTTCACTGAAAAATCAAGACCATTTGCTAAAGACCATAATTCATCATTAACTTCAAGTGACCCTTGAGATTGTAGTTGATTGATCTACAAATGCATCAAATAAAAAAAATGCATGCATGATTTACACAATAAAATAGAGACTAAACTATGCATAATGTTACATTAAGAATTTGTCTTACTTGTTTTTCGAACTACTTGGAAAATTCCTATTGATGCTTTATTGTGACATCGTGTTCATTTTGCATTTGTAGTAAGTTCTTATGCTCCCTACGTACAAAATATGTGATTAATACAATGTAAGACAAGATCGAGGTATGGAAGGCATTCTCAAATATATAATGGCCAACATACTCTAAGTATGAATCTATCTCAGGACTATTATGCAAGACAAACCACTGAGCCATATCGCATTCCTTTTGTGAAACATCATATGCATTTCTTATTGGTCCAAAGGAACAAACATTTTGTGAGAAAATGGTCAATCCTGGAGCATGTGCAATACCATCATCGTTACACTCTTCTCGATTGAATACAGTTTCAATCCCACTTAGATACATTGAGCAGAAAGTAAGACACTTGTTCACAATATAAGCTTCTGCGATTGATCCTTCGGGACGAACTCGGTTGCCAAAATACTTTTTTAGAGTGTCAAGGTACCTTCATACAATACAAGTATAATTTAATCGAAGTTTAGAATAGAAATATTTATATCAAAATGATGATTACCTTTCAATTGGGTACATCCAATGGTAATGAACTAGTCTGGCAAACATAACTTCACGAGGCAATCATAGCTTAGACTACTCTAACAAGTTTGTCAACAGATGTGTCATATCATAGCTTTCAATAGTAGATGCCACAAGTCCATTATTTCAAATTCTTCATAGAACACATCTTAGGAGCCAAATGGTAGTAAAAGAGAGCAAAGTGGTATACCTCTTTCACTTCAGCTAAAAATGCAGTGAACTCTGGCCGTTTGTTCCTATAAAGCAAGAAAGATACTTGATAGAAGAGTGTACAAAAAAAATTCTTGTTAAAAGGTAACTATTTTCATTTATAAATTCATAACAAAACACAAAATAGAAATAATTATCATTGAACCCGCACAATGTTGATACCACCAGCAAATATCTTACTATATTCGAGGATGCTGGGAAGGATAGATCGTATACAAAGTTAACTTCTAAAATTTTTCACCAAAATACCTGCTCCCATATTTGCACCAACAACCTCACGGTTGTTAACCATTGGACTAGAAAATGAACCTTTTAACCGGGGAAAAAAATTCATATAACAATATGGGATGTAGGAACAGGCCACAACACAATGCACTAGGACTAGGGTATGATTTCCTAAACACACACAGGCCCTATCAGTGTAATTATGACTTATGATACATATGATGAAAAAAGTATTACACTGCATGACAGAAAAACAGCCCAGTTAAAGAAAACATTATAGGATGTAATAGAATGCCTGAATTACACTAGGTAATGAGGTTAAGATTGTGCCAGAAAATACTGGTTAACGGGCCAGGAGGGCAGTGTTATTATCTTTGTAGGCAAATTATACCTCAATCCAACAGGTTCCTTTAAAAAATATGGTGCTCATTAGAGGCACTATGCTGCTGCTTTCTATGGATTAGGTTCTAACATGATGGCTGAGTGCTTGGCTTTGCTGGATGGATTGAAGTTGATCAGGCAGAATGCACTGGAGGGGCATCACTTTTTAATTGAGTCTGACTCACAAGTGCTGGTCCAGATGGTTATGGGAAATGTTGAAGTGCATTGGAGGATTAGAGGGGTCTTAGAACAGATTTGGAAGGAGCTTGACAGGTTGCATTATCATTTAAAGCATATATACAGAGAGGCCAACATAATTGCAGATTTTTTGGCATCATATGCTGTGCAGTCTGGTAGGTGGTCTGATTTTTCTAACAGTGGTACTCTGCCACTTGCTGGAAGAATTCTTTTGCAACCGGATCAGGGTATGGTGCCAGTTGCTAGAGCGAGAAAGGTTATAAGGTGTGATCAAAGGCATAGAGATGGGGTGGGTTAATATGGGTTGTAAGTCATAGGATGCAGGCATGTAGGGCCTGGTCCATTATTGCAGCAGAATATTATTGCTCATGCAGCAAGCTGATGTCTGTTAGCAGGAACAGGTCCGCTAGGTGATCTGTGGTGGGAAGTTAAAGAGGTTTTATCCTCTTGAAGGATTAAAGCCGGCTCTTGATGGCAGAGGGCTTGTATCAAGTCCAAGGGGTGCTGGTTTTTTCTGATTGAGCTAAATGGAAGGGGTTCCGAAGAGGCGGTAAGCTATCAGAAAAGGTAGAAGCTGAGCTGTAAGGATCAGTTTACAGTTACTGTACAGAATTGTATTTGGTTTTTGTCTGTTTTCAAAACAGAATTTCTGTTTTTTCTGTACAGTTTTCTCTTTTTGTTTGTTAAACAGTAACTGTTTTTAAACAGTTTCTATTTTTGATTCTTATAATTTTTTTGTTTTCATCAATAAAATTCCCTCTTTTTCAAAAAAAAAAAGATATAGATTTCAACGAGATCACCTTTCAATCTCAAAACTTTTACCAAACATTTGTTATCCTACGCATTTTGTTGCCCCATTCAGCTAATAAAGGCCTCAGCTTCAACAACTGAATGAACATTTTAATTTGACAATCACTTCCATTGTACCAAGGAAACTTCTTTAACGAAACAACATTATCCCTTGATAGAGCACTCATAACAAAGCTGCAGCATATTAAACAATGCTCCAACCATCACTTCACACAAAAAAATTCCATGACTGATAACTAACTTCCAGCAAAATTCCACAAGAACTTCCAATTGAAAGTTCAAATACCACAGAAGCTTAGACGAACAAATAAGCAAGAACATTAACTCCAGGAATCATCATGACTTGAAATAAAATAAAACAATCGGAGAGCTAAAAAAAACGATTTCATGATAAAAACATGAAATCCACACAGAAAAAGAAAATGAAGTTTAAACACTCTGTTTGGTTTACTCTGTTAAAAACGAATCCACAAGCAAGTATAAACAAAACATCAAAGAATCCACAAGCAAACGAATCCATTAAACGAAACTTATAAGTTCTGGTCGCAGAACGGAATGTTAAAAACGAATCCAAAAGCAAGCATGTACGTCTTTAAACAAATGAAGTTCTGGAGTAAGACAAATTCCCAAGTGGTTCGAAAAACTAAAACTAACCCAAAAAAATGTATTGTCGATACCTTTACAGAACAAGAATCGAAACATTAAAGAATACCCAAAAAAAAACACAACAATACAGAGAGAGAGCATACACAAACAGCTATACAGAGAGAGAGAGAGAGAGAGAGAGAGAGAGAGAGACTCAAAAGGTTCGGCACAACAGAGAGGGAACAGAGAGGCGACAAAGTGGGGGCTAGTCGATACCTTTGTCGAAGAAGAAGATAAGGGTAATTTAGGGTTCCAAAACGACGTCGTTTTGGAACCAAAAGTTATAATAATTTAAACTTTAAAACGATGTCGTTTTAATCCATCAGAGTGCACATTTCATTAAACACATTCTGTGACCAAATATCATTTGTGCCCAAACAAAATTAATTTCAACTTTTTTTTTCTACCACAAACATGTATTGTGGCTAAGTACTTTTTTTTTTTTTTTTGTAAATTTGTCAGAAATTTTGCGACCGAAAAATTATTTTGGTGACAATTTTTTTTGTCGCCCATAAAATTAAAACTTAGTTAATTTTTTTTGGAGGGAACGTTTTTAAAAAGACAATTGGCGACGACTACAAAAAATGGTCGTCAAACATATCATTAAAAATTTTACCGCAAGAAACATTTGAAATTGTCGCCGAAAATCACTTTTTTACAACAAATTTTATTGTTCGCAACTAAAATTCATCGCTAAAAAATAAATTTGTTGCGGTGAATGTAGCAATTTTTGAAATTATGCAGGCCAATTTTGCTAGATGGGAGCCTGCACATGGCACTTCAACTTCAGACATCCATGGATGTTCCATTGGGAACATTAACCCGGATTCTAGCAAGAATTTTTTTTTTTGGTTTCTTTTTGATCTAATTTATATGTATTGTTTGCTTTTGTCTTTGTTATTTTTCCAACTACCGTTTTTGACAAACAAATTTATTTGCTCATGCTTCACATACATATGCTCAAGATGATCAATTTAGTTTTTTTCAGTTCAATTAAAACCATGTTGGCCATTTTCTTAGGTAGTTACTTGCCTGTGTAATTGTCAAGTTGTGGCATTTAGTTTGTGTCAAGTACCAAAGAAAAGCGAACTTCTGGTTCTTGTCCCGAGCATGAGGGCAAACACTCTGTACGTGATTGGAGTTCTAAATTTGACCTTTCCATGGAAAGATTTTTTCAAACACTCTTGCTCAACATCAAAGCTAATTAGGTTGGGCAGGGCGACTCTAACTAACTTTTTTGGGATTATAAGTTCTTTTAGGACAATTTGTGAATATTAAATAGGCTTTACAAGGTTGACTCTAGCCAAACTACGGCTAAATTTTTGTTCTTTTGATGGTTTCATGTTGATGATTGAGCACTACACTCGCAGAAGTAGGAGCATTTGCACCAATATTATACACTCTTGGGAATTCTCTTTCTTGATGTTTTTTGTTTCATTTTTTTTGTTGTTTTTTTTTCTGATTATATTTATTCTCTTTGTCAATTTCATTGCCATCTTTTTTTTATCATCTGTGTTTTTGCAGTATGCTCAGGAACTTGATTTTTTTCCAAGCTGTCATTTAATAACGCGATCATACGAGGTATGGCCATAAGTTGCGATATTTCCTTAAAATCTGTGGCTTTTGGGTTGACTGGTGATTAATTTTACATTATTTTGCTTTCCTTTTAGGGCTTATCATTTTTGGTATTGGTTGTGATTATGCTTTTTTAGTCATGATTTTTGTTGGAGAGGTTTAGAAGTGATGAGATATGGTCACAACTCGATAATATTGAAAGGAATGTTTAAGAAATAGAAGAGTTTGGTGGTGATGGCAGCTTAGACCTTGACGTGGAGATATTATTTAGACTAGACATTTTTTTTGAGTTATATAGTGACACAGGCACAACCAAATAATTGCGATTTTTTTTTGTTGCATAGTGCCTTTAAGCACGAGCAATTGTTAGTATATATATATATATATATATATATATCCTTATATTTATGTAGATCTAGGGCTCGGAGATGGAGATGAAGATGGAGTAAAATCTGACCTTGGAGATGGAGGAATGGTTTATGGATCATTCACAGCGATTGGCGATGGCGATGGCTTTGGCTTCGCCTTTGTCTTTGGCATAGAGAGAGAGAGAGTGAGAGAGAGTGAGAGAGATGGCCTTTTATACTCAAGCAAAAAAATCTATTTTTTGTTGCGACGGAGGATCAAAGTCAAAATCTCATTAAATCTCTTTTAACCAGTGTGTTTTTTTTTTTTTTTTTTTGATGTTTTCAAAAATATCTTTTTGGATGTTTTCATATTTTAGTCTTGTTTTTAAAAACAGAGCAATTAAAAAAAATAAAAATATTCACCAAACACGTTTTTATTTTTATTTTTTTGCCATAAAATGAAAAACAAAAACAAAAACATAAGGGTACCAAACACTAAAATAATTCGTTTGTGAATTATTAATCCCATGTACATAAAAGTGAGGAGGGTTGAGTTTGAGAGAGTTTGATAAAATCAATTCAATCCCCCTACCCAAATCCATCCAAACATGCCATGTAGCATTGCTTTAATATTTTTTGAGAGGACAGTTCTAGGAGGGCTAAAGGTGCCTGTGGTAAAACCAGAATGCCAGATACTTACGTCAAATCCTCCTCGACCAAACACTTTAACCAAATCTTTTATCTGCACATTTCTCTTAGTTCCCATGCCAAGTTTGTTAATATTGTTTGGTATTTTAATGCATATGCGGTTCCTAATCTCACGTACACTTTGTTAGTAAACTGTTTACTTTCAATCTATCTGCCATAATGTTACGTGCACACTTTGAGAAATTTGAGAAATAAACAAAAAATAGAATTGACGAAAGAAAACCCACTTTGAGAGATGAAAACTTATAATGGTTCAATTCGAGAAGAACATACCAACTGTTATGTGCACAATTTGAGGAATTCAAAAATAAATAAATAAAAATAGAATCGGGGGAAAAAACCCACTTCGAAGGGGGTAGAAACCTCCACCAGTTCAGTTCAAGAAGAACCTAATCTTTAATACTTGTACAAGAAAGTTCAATATAATATTCAACATATCAATTTCATTGATAAGAAGACTTTTATATACAATATAATAAAAATTAATTTAACAACTAACCTAACACATGACTTCATTATCTTAGTAACCACCTAAAAAACTATCCATAAAATACTCTATCACTAACCCACTTACTAATATAACTTCCTTATAATTATTATATTTATAATATTACATAAAAATATGTACACAACATTCTATTCTCCTTCAAAATAAACTTTGTCCTCAAAATTTGATTTGCAAAGTAAAAAAGTAGGTAACCATCCTAGGACTTGGTCTTGAGGAGATCTCCACGCCCTCTCAGCAACTACCTCACCTGTTACGAGGATGGCGCCCACTTCACAAAATTAGTCTTTCTGTTACTGATAAAGTGCCTCAATCTGTTAGGAGGCGCCTATAAATTGTAAGCCCCGTCTACACATGAGAAGCATCTCTCATATCTTGTATCCCGTCTACACATGAGAAGAATGAAGTCTCCCCCAACTTGCAGGAATCCAAGCAAGTACTGTCACTTCCATTACGACCATAACCATGACACCGACGATTGTTATGAGCTTAAAAGACAGATTGAGGAGCTTATATAACTTGGCCAACTAAGTCAGAATGTTGCTAGTAGTGGCGAAGCACCACCACTAGCTCACAATCAGGATGACCTGCAACCTCTTGAAGAAATTCAGACCATCTCCGGAGAGATCGCAGGAGGATTAGAATCCCACTCAGCCATGAAGGCCCACGCTAGAAAGGCTATACACACAGATGACCTATGCCTATCCAAGTCACACAACCAGGGAGATGACGAGGTCATCTCTTTTTCAGACATGGACCTGGAAAGAATTCAGCACCCCCATGATGACCCACTAGTGCTAACTATGACCATTGCCAATTTTCAAGTACGGAGGATTATCTTGGACAACGACAGCTCTATGGATATTCTATTCGTAAAAGCTTATAACAAGCTCTGCCTTGTAAGGGGAGGCTAAAGCCTATCAAGTCGCCCCTTAGGGTCCATCACCCTGCTAGTCACCACCGACATAGCACCCCGAAGCTCCACAGTGATGGTGAACCTCTTAGTGATAAATTGCCCGTTAACCTACAATGTCATCTTAGGGCAACCTGCACTTAACACCCCTAAGAGCGGTACCCTCCACTTACCATCTCATTCTCTGTTTTTCAACCCCAACTAGAATTGGAGAGGTGCGAGGAGATCAAGTTGTGGCAAGAGAATGCTATGTCTCCTCCATGAGGGCCAGGAAGCCACAAGAGGGCCTACAGGGGGAGGTGGTTGACCCTAGAGATGATGATACACTGGAGAGAGGAAAGACAGTGGAAAAGCTCACACTAGTGGTCCTGGACAAGGAGCTTACAGATATGAAGGTATATATTGGTTCCTATCTTCTTGAGGATCTAGCCTGCTAGCTTATGGATTTTCTAAGGTGAAATATGGATGTCTTCGCATGGTCACACGAGGATCTAGAGGGCATCGACCCTAAGGTCGCCACCCACTGCCTCAATGTCAACCCTCATTGTAAGCTTGTTCGCCAAAAGTTAAGGAGCGTCTCCACTGAAAAAGCGCAAACAATTGACAAAAAGGTGGGAAAACTAGGAAATAGGGCAATTAGAGAAGTAGCCTATTTGATTTGGCTATCAAATGTGATAATGGTGACTAAGGCTAGTGGAAAGTGGTGCCTTTCCATCGACTTCACTGAGCTCAATAAGGCATGTCCTAAGGACAACTACCCATTGCCGCAAATGAACATCGTCATCGATGACACAGCTAGTCATGAGTTGCTCACCTTCCTGAATGCATATTTTGGATATAACTAGATCAGCATGTATCCCCCAGACTAAGAGAAGACATCTTTCATTACTCCAAAGGAGACCTACTACTACAGGGTCATGCGCTTTGGACTAAAAAATGCAAGTGTAACATACCAACTATAGATAAACAAGATGATCCAGTCACAGATTGGAAGGACAATTGGAGGTGTATGTGGATGACATGCTCGTAAAGAGCCTCGCTGTAGTGGACCACATATAGGAGACCTTTGATGTTCTCAGATCGTACCACATGAAGTTGAACCTTGAGAAGTGCACCTTTGGCATCGGATCAGGAAAGTTCTTGGGCTTCATGGTCAACCAAAGGGGAATTGAGGCAAATCCAGATAAAATCAAAGTCATCTTGAATATGAGGTCGCCCACCACAATCAAGGAGCTCCAACGCCTCAATGAGAGAATTGCAGCCCTCAATATATTTGTCTCCAAGTCAGCAAACAAGTGTTTACCCTTCTTCAAAATCCTTTGGAAGACTTTTGAGTGGGGACCTAACGCAAATGAGGCTTTCCAAAAATCAAAAGCTTATCTAGTTGCACCCTTCTCATTTCCCATGTCATGCCATGCCAGGAGAAATCTTATACTTATACCTCTCTATCTCCCCATCTACAGTGAGCTCCATCCTCATCAGAGATAAAGAAGGGGTACAAAGGCACATCTACTACGTAAGTGTAGGGCATACTAGGGAGTAGAGGTAAGATATTCAAGGCTAGAAAAACTAGCATTCCCCCTGATCTCAACAGCAAGGCATCTTTGGCACTACTTCCATAGTCATACTACTGTCATTGTCACGAATCAGCCTTTGGAAAGAATTCTGGGAAAACCAAATATTTCTGGAAGACTCCTCCTCAAGTAGGCAGTTTAGTTGGGCGAGTTCGATGTACAATACTAGTCGAGTGTAGTCATCAAGGCACAAGCCCTGACAAATTTCGTTGTCGAGCTCACACCACTAGAAGGGGTCTGCTGCGGACCTTCAGCATCTCCACAAGATACCGAGGAAGCCTCACTAGAGGTCCAGCTACAGCAAAGAGACATCCAACCGCCCCAGGCAAACACCCTAGCCACCCAGGTGCCCAGCACAAGCACCTAGGACACACTAGCACCCTGCCTAGGTGCCTAGTTCATCCTAGTGTCCAGGCACCTTGTCTAGGTGCCTTGGCATCCTCCATGGCCTCCAAGGCTCCCTCTCCAGGCATGGCCCCTGTCTGCCTCCTTGCCCCTATCGCCTCCCAGCACTACAGAGTCATCTCCTTGGAAACTTTACGTGGATGGCTCTTCAACTAGCGTGGGAAGTTGTGCAGGCCTAATGTTAATTAGCCTTGACGCCACTCCAATCAAATATGCCGTTACACTTCATTTCGCAGCCTCCAACAATGAAGCTCTCATATTTGGCCTAAGGTTCGCAGTTGAAATGGAGGCCCAACACCTCATCATCTACAATGATTCACAATTGATAGTCAACCAAGTGAAAGGGAAATTCGAAGCAAAGAAAGCTAGGATGTAGGAGTACCTAGCACCAGTGAAAGCCTAACTGACCAAGTTCCACCATTTCCAAATCCACCATGTTCCAAGGGAAGAAAATATTGTAGCATATGTGTTAGCCAAATTTGTCTCGTCGTTAGAAGTCCCATCAGGATCGGCATTTATTGGTGACCAATTTGAACCAAACAGACTAAGTGTAGAGACCACTAACGTCAACTACACATATTCTGAGTCAAACTGGATGACCCCCCCCCCCCCATTAAGGTGTACCTACAAGAGGGCACAATACCATATAACCCATTAGAAGCCAAGAAGCTTAGATTGAGGGCCTACAAGTTCACCATTCTACAGGACATGCTGCACAAGAAAAGCTACTCTCTACCATTACTACGTTGCCTCTCTTCAGATGAAGCTAACTACGCCTTGCGGGAAATCCACGAGGGGTTTGTGGAAACCATTTTGGAGGACGCTCTATAGCCTATAAGGCGATCAGACAAAGCTACTTCTGGCTTAACATAGTTAGGGATGCCTGAGAGTTCACCAGAAAATGTGACAAGTGTCAACACTTTGCCACCGTGCCCAAATGACTATTAGAGGAATTGACAGCCATCACAAGTCTCTGGCCCTTCTCCAAGTGGGGCATCAACATCTTAGGCCCTCTACCCATCAGCCGAGGGCAGTATAAATTTGTGGTAGCAGCTATTGACTACTTCACAAAGTGGGCAAAAGCTGAGCCCTTAGCTAAGATAACAGACGTAAATGTTAAAGACTTTATCTAAAAAAATCTAGTCTGCCGCTTTGGGGTGCCCCACGCCATAGTCAATGACAACGCCAAGTAGTTCGACAACAAACTCCTGAACTCTCTCTACGCTGACTTCCAGATCAAGCAGCGTCATTCTAGCCCAGCAAACCCGTAGGAAAATGGATAGACAAAGGTCACAGTCAGGACAATATTGCACAATCTGAAGACTAAGCTAGAAAGAGTCAAGAGTCCATGGGTAGACAAGCTCCCAAGGGTGTTGTGAGCATACCGAACAACACCAAGAGTCCTAACTAGAGAAACTCCATTTTGTCTTGCCATTGGAATAGAAGCAATCATACCTATAGAGATTGAGATACATTCCCTAAGGGTCCAACACCATGACCCCATCACCAATGAAAAAGGCATTTGTATCAACCTCTACTTGATAGAGGAGGAAAAAGAGATGGTCATGATCCAGAATGCAGAGTACAAAATCATACAACTAGAGGGTGAAGCCTCGCTTCTTCTTACCTAGAGATCTAGTCCTTAAGAAAGTAATACTCACAAGAGGGAAAGCTCGGACCAAACTGGGAAAGGCCTACACTGTGATAAAGATAGTAAGGCCGAGCACCTACAGAATCCAAAATTCTGAGGAAAAGCTCTTACCTCATCCATGGAATACGGAACATCTGAAGGGGTATTACCAATAACACTTGAAGAGGGCAGAAAATGATAAAGCCGAAGGATTTGATTTGATTTTATTTTTTTAGTCAAAAGACTTGTACATTTTTTGGGATTATTGCACACCATTGTTTATTATGAGCAATCATCAAATAAAATTTTATGAATTTATTCCAAAAAGTTATCTTGCATTTTATTTTAAATAAATCTTAGATGAAAATTTGAAAGGCAAATTCCACTATTAGAAAAGTCAGAGCATAGTCTGACACTGTGTATCTACTAAACAAAAATCAAAAGGGAAAGGGAAAGGAGGAGGGACCTATTTAGAGCCCAACCTTGGGGAGTTACTTGGTAGGGTTGACATTCAAGTATCCAAATTGAAGTAGGATTGACATTGAGGAGCTCCCATTCACCTTGACAGTTACCTAATTGGATTGGTATTCAAGTATCTTAATTGGAATAGGAGTGACACTGAGGAGCTTCCATTCACTTTGATAGTTAACAAATTGGATTGACTATCCTAGTTAGAGTAGGATTGACCTTGAGAAGTTCTCATGAGGATAATCCATACCAAAAAGGAAAAAAAACCCCAATATATATCTTGCCAAGGAAAAGAGTTCAGCCACAATTGGACCAGCTAATGCCCTCTCCCCCAAATCATTGGGCTCGAGGCATTGAGGGCAAATGATGGGCCCGACCCAAGGCCCAACTCAGATAATGTTCTCGGCCCAGATTAGGCCCAACTTAGATAGTGGGCCCAACCTAGACAAGCCTAGTGGATCCGACCCAAAAGAGACGCAGATCTAGTCAGGCTCACCAAAGCCCCGAGAGCCACGCCATCCTAAAGTCAAGGAGTTAGTAACACCATCAGAGAGCCTCATCCATGCCATCCTAGAATGAGGAGGTCTGCTACGCTATCCTGGGACCTGGTCTTGAGGAGATCTCCATTCCCTATTAGCAACTGTCTCACCTATTATGAGGATGACGCCCCTCCACCAAATCAGTCTTTCTATTACTGATAAGACCCCTCAATTTGTTAAGAGACGTCTACAAATTGGAAACCCCGCCTACACATGGGGGCATCTGTCATATCTTGTATCTCGTCTATTACTCACATTGAGCACCTAACACTCTTTGAAACAATAAAACACATCTTAGCCCTTTGTAGTGGAGTAAATCATATTGATCGAACCACTTAAATTGTATTTTATTTGTATTGACTTTTCTTATTTATTTATTACATCTATTACTTGACAAGTAGCGCATAAAATCAATTTGTGCATCATCATCAGATGCTACTATTGCTCTTGTTTTTAGGTAGTATTGATCCCACAACATTTGATACATTTCAATTGGTGCTATCGTTGCTCTTGTTTTAAGGTGGTATTGAATCCCACAAGAAGATACGACTTGTCTTGTTGAGTTGTTCTCACAAACCTCATGCTTGATACCAGGTGGGTTCACCTCTTTTTTTGTCAGAATGGCTACGGCTTTTTGCAATTTATCGTGTTGACTGACAGTAAAATTTCTTTCTTCAAGGATTTTCGGATTTTGTTGAAGCCTTCTAAGCGCTGATTTTCTTCAAGCAATCTCTTGCACCCATTGTTGAAATTTATGGCGCATTAACTTCAAAATTTTTGATAAAATAGTCAGGTCGTCGACTTTGATATTAATTATTTTATGCACACTTTGAGGAATTAAAAAATAAACAAAAAATAGAATTAAGAGAACAAAATCTACTTCGAGGGATGGAAACCTCCGATGACTCAATTCAAAATGAACTTAATCTCAAAAATTCACAAGAAAGTTTATCACCATATCTATTTCATTGATAGGAAGACCTTTAAATACAATATTATAAAAATTACCTTAATAACTAATTTAACTCATGACTCCATTATCTTAATAACTACCTAGAAAACTACCCACAAAATACTCTATCACTAACTCACTTGCTAAAATAACTTCCTAATAATTATTTTATAACATCACATAAAAATATATTAAAAATGTGCACATAAGACAAAATCCATACACACACATATATATCAGCAAAAAGTAAGGATAAAGTTAAGGATATCGATTTGATACCGTGCCAAAATTTAATCCTGACCATCAATCTGGTTATGGATGATTTAGGACCATTAATTAAAAAATAATGACATAATAGAAAATAATAAAATAAACAAATTTTTTACGTTAATTTTTTATTGAACAAAAAAGTGAAGATACGAAAAGTACATTTAGGTATCATAACTCGTTAACTCTCCTCTAAAAATAGTAGATGACTCATATTTATGAGACATTAAGGCCCAATGATTATTAATAAATATGAATATCAATGTATGAAATATCTACATAATAAATCATATAGCAAATTGAATTTTATCCGCTATATATTTTTCTCCTCAATTTCATCACATCATCCATATTATCGCATGCTCAATCATTTAACATTTAATTAATTTATAGTTTAATATAATTTTTATTTGAGATATTATTTATATACGATAATATACACATGTTGAGAAAATTTTATCGAATTACATATTTTGATAAAATTTTGTCAATATTTTTAAGAAAATAATGAATAAAAATAAATTTTAAATGATGTAATCAAATAAATGAAGGGAAAAATTGTTATTTAATATAGTAGAATCAATTTTTTTGCCACTCGAATTTTATATTTTTTCGTGCCTTCAAGCACGGGATATGACTAGTCAATGTATATATGACATATGAGTGTTATCAAAACTAGATACAACACTTTTTTCTGAATTAAATTGGGATTCATAACTAGTACTTACAAGAGCATCTTCAACCATGACTTATATTTATACTTAAATTTAAGTTTAAAATTTAGTAAAAAACTTGATTTAATATAGAATATTTCAATGTGCAAACTCAAATATCTACTCAAATCTTTTAAAAAAATTTCTTATTATCCCAAAACGCATTTTTTTGTGTCATTCAAATCAAAATATTTGATAAAATAATTGAAACTTTCATATCAATGGGTGTGATTAGGGTTTTAAAAAATATAAAAAATTAAGAAAATAGAAGATGAAAAGGAAAAAATTTATCTACAGGTCTTCAAATAATTTGTGAAAGTTTCGATAGTGGTCGGAGATGGAAGCAGCATAGTAAAAAGAGGCAAGAAGTAGTATAGAACAAGTCGTCGAAGAAATTTTTTAGTTTTGAATAGTTTAAAAAAGTTATCATTAAAATTGGATATAAATTTAAGTCTGCTTCAATTTGGGTCTCGAATAAGTTTTGTCTTGATTTAGTATATGTTTGAGTCTAAGGTTTGAGAAATTTTTTGGGCCATTTTGGCTCAAATTTAAATTTGAGTCTACAGAAATGATTTAAATATATGGATTTGTCTATTGTATCGAAAAAATAAATTCAATATTATACCTCTATTTATCATATTTGTGAATATTTTTATCGTAATTTTGAATGTTTTTATCATTATTGTAGTACTAAAAAATGATAAAATAATTACAATAGGGATAAAAACATTCATAACATTAATAAAAATATTCATAAATGTGATAAATTATCCATAAAAATGATAATTTTTTTTTGTACCGAAAAAAATCAGTAAAAATAATTATCACAATATTGATTAAAACACTCACAACAGTGGTACATCACCAACAAAAATGATAAAATTTTTAGTTTTAAAATGACCTACAAAAATTATAAAAAACATCCATTGAAATAATAAATTTTAGAGATGCAGTATTAATTTTTTTTTTTGTCACTATTCTCGGTCAAGTCCTAAATAACTCAGGTTGTAAGCAGTAAACGAAAAGAGTATTTATTTGAACCTAAAAATCTGATATAATTTACTGTCTTAATAATGTCACTTCATTGAAATTATTGGATTGATATCAAGTTCTAATATTTGATGAGACCTACAAACAAAGGTCATAATGAATTAAGTCTACAAATTAGGTTAATAAATTAAGTCTCAAAAGTATTACTCAAACAGAAATGCCCACAAAAACTGTAAACCCCCACACTTTTATTTTAATATGTAGCAAGTAAGTATATGAAATGTCTTGTAATCGAACTTGTACCAGTTATGTTTGATGTTCAAATGTATATTGTATAAGTTTAGGTTAGTTTTGGAAGAGGTTGGAATGAATTGAAAATGAAAAACAAAGGAAATAGGCAAAACTGAACAGATTGTACCAGTACGCCCAGAAGTTACTGTACCGGTACGCAATACTGATATGCTCTGTAAGTTTCAGAAATTTTAAGTTGAGATCTGCGGTCTATTTTTCACCCTATAAATGCATAATGACGCATCTATTAGCCCCATTTCAACCTTTTTAACCCTAGGAAATCTTAAAGAGGAAGAAAGAAGGGAAAACACAAGAGATTCAAATGTTGATTCAAGTGGAAAAGATCAAATCTTCTACGTTTCTTCCCAAACTACAAAACAAGGTAGGAGTTCCTCAATAAAACCCTAGTTTCCAAGAGAAATAAATTTTTCTCTTAATTTTTCCCTTACTCTTGATTTCAAAACTTTAGTGCTTTGTAATGAACAATAAAAATGGATTGTTGATGATCTCTTGCTTTTTTTTCTTAAATTGTTCTCTTGTAATACAAATTGTGAAATTTGAGAATTTTGGATTTCCTTTTGATTTGAGAAAATGTTTGTTATTGCATCTCTTGTATGGTTGTTGTGATGGACTTGAATTGCATTCTAGCACTGCCGTAGAGTGTTAGAGGTTAGTCTATCCTAGTGGGGGTGAGATGGTTTCCTAACACTTGTAGTGGTTTGTTGTTTGTAAGAGCAACTATTATTGTTCACGTAAATTCGAAGTTGAGGAATGGTACACCTTTGTTGGGAAGGATTTGTCAATGCCGTGAAAGACGGTATACGTCCTTTCTAAAATGTTTGGAATTGTGTGATTATGGTGGGTAAACGAGGTAGAATCATAGTGTAACATAGGAAACAATATACTTGAGAATGTGAGATTACGTTGTTGAATGATTGTTTGATTTCTATCACTCCGACATGTTTATTACTTTCATTTAAATTATTGTTCTTGCTTAAACTTGAGATCTATTGAAATGTCCTTATTTTCTTTTAAAATTATGTATGATATTTTGTAAAGTAAGACCGAACTGTTTTATATGTTTTCTAAAACTTGTTCGAGTTTGGGAGGATGTTGCTACAGAGTTTAGTGCTCACCCCCTACAATATTATTCATTCTCAGATGTTGGTTTAGATAAATAGCTCGGAGTTGATAAGCAGGTGGCTTGTGAAGCACAATTGGAGGAAAACGTGGATCTCGAGGAAAATGTCTAGAGTTGATTTCTCCATGTTTTAAATTAGGGGATATATTTTTGTACACTAATAGATGTATTTTGTTTATTCCGCTGCAAGATGAAACTTGATTCTTTTGAGATGTAATTGTCATAGTTTGATATATTATTTTAGGATGTAGATGTCATAGTTCGACATATTTTTTTGGATAACGTTGTAGATATTATGAATGATGAATAAAATTATCTTAATTATGGATATTATTAGTTGCTCTCGTGTTGTGAATGATTTTTATGTTATAATGCCGTTCAAGTTGGGTTTTGGGGGCGTTGCAAGAACTGCACCTGCTCTCTCACCTTAGTGGCCTTGAACCGATCTCAGCTCTCAAAATTGCTTTCGTTATGGTGTGTGTGAGGAGAGAAGAGAAAAATTTTCACTTGGGAATGGCTATGTGGGTCGACAATTGTTCTATCTGCAATTTACGGGAACACCAAGAAAATTTTACCGCCAGAAATGCAATTTAAAAGTGCTTTTGTGTGTAGAGCACCAAAATTATTGGCAACCCATTTACCTTCAGCAATCAATCTCAGTTGGATAGAGCTTGATATCAGGAGAAATAGAAAACAAAAGGCAAAATAATGAAGTATATTTCTACAGATGAGATTGTGACGGCAACCCATATCAGAGAAAGAAAATTTCATCTTCCACGCCTGACCCTGAGGCTGGCCAGATTTGTGCAAGAAATACGAGAAAATCTAACATTTAATTTAAACGCTATTAAAACTGTCGTTTGTTTCTACGCACCAGAAATTATTATTAAAAGTAATAAAAAAAAAATTTTTCTCTTAATTTCCGACGTTTATGTTAAATGCCACAAATTATTAATAAAAATAATAAAAAAAATTACGTTTATTTTCGACGTTTAAGTTAAACGCCACAAATTTTAAATTAAAAATAATAATAAAAAAAAAAATTTCTCTCCCAACATAAACTTAAAATTTTCCCCAATCTCTTGACTTCTCTCTCTATCCGACGAACTCTTCCTCTCTGAGTGTTTGAATAGCGATTTTTCTCTTGCAAACTTATTATTTTCCTGCGGAACTCCGTTGATTTTTCCCTGGCAACATCCTTCCCTCTCCTCTCTCTCTCTCTCTCTCACATCCAGATCTGTGAGATTCACATACTCAAACACTTTATGTCCAAAGTCGAATCTCATAAACACTCTTTGTTCAAATTCAGTCGAACACTCATTCGAGACTACCTCAGGCAACAGGCAATTCCGACTACCTCAGGCAGCTCCAAAGTCTCTGGTGATTTTCCAACTGAGTATGTTTCAATTGTGTGAATCTGAATTTAAATACGCATGTTTAAATTACTGGTTTGATTACATATTTTCTACTTTCTCATCTCTCTCTCTGCCTCCCAGCAAATCTCACTCACACACCTCCCCACTCTCCACCTGTTTGATAAAATGTCTGAAAGAATTTGGTGTTGATTACGGTTGCCATATTTGGCAATACTGACGCCCAGTGTCCTATATCGAAAACCCCTCCTTCATCCCTCTCTTCGGGCGAATACACTACTGTAAGATATTAAATTTGGGTAAATTACACTGATGTATGATATGGAGTACAATTTGATGTGATGATCCCAGACCTGAATTTATTTAGTGCTGTTACAAATATGCCAAGAGTATAATTACCCTTATGATATTCGTGTGCCTTTGTAATTACTTAATTTTTCAGATGGTTACAAGTTCTGATACATTCAAAAACAGGATACATGGGAGTCAATTACCAGAGATGCCATTCATTGGGACTCGTCACATGTATAGGCGTCAACGGATGTGTCGTCGGCTCCGTAATGCAATTGAATCAGTGCGTATTAGAACATTGTAATTTTGGTGTATTAGATTCTTTGTCCTGTTTTGTCTTAGTTTTGCTACTTCCATTTTTGATTACTACAAACAATATGAGCATAAAGTTTCATTTAAGCTCAATAGGCACAAGCAACGAACAGAAAAGAAGAGAAGCTTAGGTTTAGTTTTTCTGTTCCAAGTTCAAAAGAATAATAAATTCTGAATAACAGGGAGGCAGTGGTGATATCTGTTGATAATATATCAGGATTCGTATCTATAGATAAGGACGGAAGTTGGGTTTGCACCGGCGGACACAAGCACAAAACAAAGCATCATCCAGATCCTGGAAGTTGTGATTCCATTTTTTGCTTATGTGATTAATTTATTTACCACAGTTCCAGCGATTTTATTCCATTTTTTGTGCTTTATTTAGATTGCCTGATATTGGGAAATGAAAAGAGTGGTGATTATTACGTTGATTTTATGCTTGTTGGATTTTCTGATTGTATTGAATTTGTGTTATTGGAAATACAAATATGTTCATTTTATTGTTTTTGTGTGGAATTCATGTGTTAATTTATATTAAATGTAGATTCATTGACAAAAGAGAGCGAAATTGCAGCATTGTTAATAACAATCCAGCGAAATTCCCACCCAAGTGACTCTCCCTCTTCTATGCCATGGATCTGTCCATAGTTGGTAAATAGGCAATGGTGGTGCTCTAGGTAATTCGAAAGATTACAAAATGAAGTAGTATGTTGTGTTTGTGGATAAGTTGCAGGCAAAAGCGAAGGTTGGCTTATCATCTTCTCTCTGCTTCATTAAGTTCATACTATTTAGATGGTTAAATAGTGAATAAGAGTGACTTTGATGCTTATAGGCCTCTTATTTCTTGTGATCTTGACGTGCTATGCTATAATTTGACTAAACTATTAGGAATTAGGGTCCATGACACTTATAACACTTATCCTTTGACAGAAAAAAAATATTGGGCATTGAAATGTTAACGCAGTA
>CAUOFW020002411.1:0-49610 GCA_963454935.2 Ilex paraguariensis
TTGTTCAAAAAATGAGAAAGCCACTTCACATCAGGCTTGGTCCCAAAGAGGAGGAGCCATTGGTCATGTGTTTTAGGTGTTCCAAGGAGTTGGCCAAGCAAAATGCCATACCATTGGATGATGTGGTAAGAAAATGCACAAACTGGGGTCTCCAATTCAGCACCAGAGGAGAAAGGGACACCCAACTTTACAATGGTAATGAAAAGATATTTGATGATGCTGACCCAAGGATTTTTAAACTTCAAGAAAAGTATCAACATAGGATTGGTCCTTATCACTTTCTTGAGGATCAGGGTACCCCAAGAAACACTGGTTACCAAGGCCAAGCTAAGAAAGAATGACTATAGAAGATGGACCATTTTGCTAGACCATAGATGGCCAAAGAAGGTGTTTGGCAGAGAATCAAAAAAGAACATCAAAGGAGACAAAACCAGAAAAGGAAACGATGGTTCGAAATCGTAACAAAAGCTGGATCTAGAACATTCAATTCTCTTGTGGTCCATAATGAAAAATAGAACCATGTACAACATCCAACGTTTCTTTTGGAGCATGGCACCAATAACATACTAGGAATTAGAAAAGGAAGAGAGCAAATGAAGTTTACTTCTTGAATGATCAGATGTGGTCCCACTCCTACTGAGGCCTATCCAAAACAAGGGCCATCGACAAGAAAGAAAAATCCAACATGGACTATGGAGCAATAGAAAGAGATCAAGGAAGTCCAGACAAAGCAAGACATCCTAAACCAAAAGATTGTTGAATTCAAATAGATCTTAGATCTATTTAAAGGAGAACCAAAGAAGAAACTATGAAGTCCATCATCAAAAGGCAAGGAAAAAATAGAAAAGGACAAAGAAATGCTCTTTGATGAGGACCTTATGGATTTTGAGGATATATAGCCTCTCCTTAGAGCTGAGGCATCATGTAACATGATTGTGGCTCTGCCTAAGACATTCAAGGCTAAGCCAGCTAAGCCAAACTAGTTACAACAAGATGTAGAAGATAGCACTAAGTTAGTGAGAATATTCAAAGAATATGCAAATGAATTTAGACCTGATGAGAGGTCTATAACTATAGAACAAGGAGACTGGAGGCAGATAGAGTGGTGTTGGATTCCCCAAGAAAAGAATTGATCAGGCATTTGAAACCATTGTATATACAGGCCTACCTCGATGGTAAACTAATTAGCAAAGTTTGGGTGAAAACTTTGAACAAAGGAAGTGAAAACCTGATCCACACTGACATAACAGTCAGTATTCATCATCCAACTTCATTTCTCTCCTAGGGAGAGATTGGATACATGTTAATGGATGTGTGCCATCATCCCTACATCAGGAATTAATCTTCCCAATAAACAAAGATGATGAAGGAAGAAAGGGGATGAAGGTACATTGGGTTGATGCTAACCCTTTTTATGTAGATGCACACAGTTTAGAAGCCCAGTATTATCACAAAGGCTTAACTTCAGTTGAGCACATCAGTTGTAAGAGCTAGTTTGACAAGTATGTTGAAGAAAGCTTGCATTAAATTTGTCATGACCTAGCCATGCCTAGTTTTCTACATCCAAGGGGTGAAAACAAAGCATTTAAGGAAATTAATGGATAGATCCTGCAAGATGGATAGATCGACAAGATGGTTTCTATTGAAGCTACATTAACAAGGTTATTTACATACACCCTGGAAGAGAGGATGAAGGCATTGGATGATGTTTATGTTGATTGGGCTAAATATGTCTTAGAAAGTGGCCCAGACAACATGAATGAAAATATGGGGGTATAAAACCTTCAGTCTACTCCTGTGAAACTTGATGATGTAAGGTCAGAAGTCCAAGATCCTCTAGAGGAAATTAACCTAGGGGATGAAACTGGCAGAAGACCTATTTACGCAGTACTTGGGTAATACTTCAAAAAGCATTAACTGAGTTACTCAGAGAATTTAAGGACTATGCATAGAGTTATGATGAAATGTCTGGCTTAGACATATCATTGGAGGAATACAGACTGCCAATTAAGAAGAATTTCCATCCTCAAAAGCAGCCACCTAAAAGGATGACCATTGAAGTTACACTTCTAGTATTTCTAGTCAAAGAAGTGATTAAAAGGTGATTGAAAGCAGGTTTTATAAGGATTGCTAGGTTTGTTGAATGGTTGTCCAACATTGTTCCTATAATGAAAAAGACTGAAAAAATCAGGGTATGCATAGGTTTTAGGAATTTGAATACAACCCCTAAGGATAAGTATCTAATGCATGTAGCAGGTATTTTGATTGACTTTCCTGGTAGATATGCTATTCTAACTTTTATGGATGTACATGCTGGTTACAATCAAAATTTTATAGTAGAAGAAAATATTCATAAAACTGATTTTAGATGCCCAGGTGCATTAGGAACCTGTCAGTGGTTAATAATGTCATTTGGCCTCAAGAATTCAGGGGCCACCTACCAAAGGGCAATCAATGAACTTGATTTTTCATTATATGATTGGAAAATCGATGGAGGTTTATTGATGATGTCATTGTCAAATATGATAACCAAGAATCACATTTGAAAAACCAAGGAAGGCTTTCCAAAGAATGAGAATTCAAAAATTAAAAATAAGCCCTTTAAAGTGTGCATTCAAAATTTCTGCTAGCAATTTCTTAGGCTTTGTAGTCTACTAGAGAGGAATTGAGATTGCCAAAAACAAAGCTAAGACCATCATAGAGGTCCAAGCTCCATCAAGTAAGAAAGAATTACATAGATTCTTTGGCCAAGTAAATTTCCTAAGGAGGTTTATATCCAAACTTGTAGGAAAAATAGTGGTTTTTTCACCATTGCTGAAATTAAAATCAGAAATGGATTTCAGATGGAAGGCTATTTACCATAAGACTTTTGAAGATTTAAAGCAATACTTGAAAATGCCTCCAATGTTGATGCCACCTAAAGAAGGCATGTCATTAAAGCTATATATCTCAGCCGGGGAGAAGTCCATTGGCAGCTTGTTTGCACAAGATAATGACCAATGCCATGAACAAGCAGTGTATTACCTGAGTAGAAAATTGAACAATGTTGAATGTAATTAATCTTCAATAGAAAAGCTTTATTTGACTTTGTATTTCTCAGCAATAAAATTAAGGCATTATCTACCGCAATCCAGAATTTGCATTATAACTCAAACTAATGTTGTCAAACACATGCTTACAAGACCTCTTTTAAGGGGCAGAATGAAAAATGATTTTTGGTCTTAACATAATATTGTTTCCAATATGTGCCACAAAAAACAATTAAAGGCCAAGATTTGACTGATTTCTTAGTAGACCATCCATGTGGGACAATTAAGAAAGACACATTTGAAGTCTAACTCACAAAATGAACGTATTTTGTAATATCCTGTCTCTATTACAAAAAAAAAATGCATTATATTTATTCATAGTAATAAATTTTAATTTGAGAGTTTCACCATAATGAAAGCCTTTAATTTTATTTAGAGGTCCAATTATTTGTATTGAATGTCCGAAGGATACTTGTTAATGTAGATAAAGAATATAAGCACAAGTTGTTAAGAAATTAAATAAAAAGAAGAGATGGCCACTTGTCCATTACTAGGGGCTATAAGTAGTTTGGGTGATGAAAAATGTATGTGCATGTGTAACTCAATGAAGAATGTAGAAACTGACTAAATGTGGGTGTAGTTAGGACACTCGTCCATTACTAGGGGCTATAAGTATTTGGGTTGGGGAAGAATTAAGTGACTAAGTTTTTGTGTGTGCGCTCGTGTGACTGAAAATTGGGTAGACACTTGTCATGGTGCAAGGAAGGGCAATAAATAAGGTGGACAGATGTCTACCAACTGATAAGGGAAGTGTGACTGAGCACTGTTCAAAGGCCTATAAAAGGAGGTTAGGGGTTGGTATAAGGAACCAAGAGGGCGAAGAGGAATATATGAACTAAGAGAGAGAGAGAGAGAGAGAGTGGGTTTTTATGAGTAAAACGTGAGGTAGGCTCTTGATGGCTATAGAGTTATCCTCTTACTCGTATTTCATATCGTGGCATCATTATTTTAAAATTTTAATTGAATATCATTAAATACATTAATATTATTGATTGTGTTTCTTTGGATTGAGAAGGGATCGTGGTAGTCATAGTTCAATACATCGCCAGTCAAGAGGTCCGTGGAATCGGATTGAGGTGTTAGATCTACGTTATGATCTCGCACGACGTGTGATATGCGAAATATAAGTTTATTTATTTATATCTGTTGATTGAGATACTTGATAAGTTTTGATTTACTCAATAATTGATATTGTTAAGCATATTATTCCTCGTCACATTATATACTTTCTCGTTTTATTTAACATTTTTATGTTAATCTTGGTGGAATGATAGGATGAAATAGTTGAAGAATTACAGATAGGCGCATCCCAATACAATTATTGTAATAGTGAAATTGAGCAATTTAATTTTATTTGGGGAATATATTGATAATTGTAATTTTATTGAGGAATTAGCATCTTCATTTAATGTATTTTTATCAATTAATGTCTCCAAAAAATTGAGGCATTATAAATTGGTATCAAAGCCTTATGATTGATATTTTGTAGACCGTCTTAAGTTTAATTACTTAGGTCGGATTACGACTTGTGGGTAATAGAGTAATTGATTTTGGGTGCAAAAAAATTTATTGAAGTGCTTCGTCAAAGCTAGCATATGATTCAGTACTTTTAAATTTTGAGGACGAAATTTTTTTAAGAGGGTAGATTGTGACATCCTGTCTCTATTACAAAAAAAAAAATGGATTATATTTATTCATAGTAATAGAGTTTAATTGAGAGTTTGACCAAAATGAAAGCCTTTAATTTTATTTAGAAGTCTAATTATTTGTATTCAATGTCCAGAGATACTTGTTAATGTAGGTAAATAATATAAGCACGAGTTGTTAAAATTAAATAAAAAGAAGAGATGGGCACTTGTCCATTACCAGGGGCTGAGTAGGGTGAAGACAAATGTATGCGCATGCGTAACTCAATAAAGAATGTAGAAACTGACTAAATGTGGGTGTAATAAGTGTTAGGACACTCATCCACTTGCATGAAGGTGTGGCGTGTGATGTAATAATTCAAGGGACATATGTATTTGGGTGGCGGAAGTACCAAGTGACTAGGCTTGTGGGTGTGTGGGTGAGTGACAAGTGCGTAAACACTTGTCGTAGAGCAAGGAATGGCAATAAATCAGGTGGGCACTTGTCCACAGGCTGGTAAGTGAAGTGTGACTAAGCATGGTTCTAAGGGGCAATAAAAGGGAGGTTAGGGGCTGGTATAAGGAACCAAGAGAAAAGAAGAGGAAGATATGAACTGAGAGAGAGAGAGAGAAAGAGAATGGGTTTTTACGAGTAAAACATGAGGTAGGTTTTGGTAGTTACACGGTGGTTTATATATTGATTCTTACGAAACTCATGGGACTCGGAAATATGGTCTTGATAGCAATTAGAGTCAAGTTTATGACTTTAAAACTCTTTGCTAAGAGTATATTCTTGATTATTCTCTAATTTTTATACTATATTGAGATATCATTATTTTGTATTTTTGATTGAATATTATTGATCTCATTGATCGTGTTTTTGTGGATTGAAACGGGGTGGTGGTAGTCAATAGTCCAATACATCGCCAGCTAAGAGACCCGTGGGATCGAGTTGAGGTGGGATGGCTGGTAAGGTATTTGATCTACGTTCTAATCTCGCATTAAAGATGGGCACATCCCAATATAATTATTGTAATATTGAAATTGAGAGATTTATTTGTATTTGAGGATTATATTGATAATTGTAATTTTATTGAGGATTTAACACTCTGTTTATCTTCATTGGATCTATTTTTATCAATTAACGTCTCTAAAAAATTAGGGCATTTACCTATGGTAATAGAAGAATGATTTTGGGTAGATAAAAATATATTGATGTGCTCGGTCAAAGCTAGCATATGATTTGCTTGTCATTTACAAACTCCCTTTTTTTTATTTTTTATCCAATGATGTATGCTCGATCTTGTTTAAAATATTGCAATGTTTTTTCCGCGTGTAAGAAAGTTGTGCAATGTAATAATTCAGAAATCTAATGTCCTCTCCTCAGGAAACAAAGGAAATCCGATTGGTGATGTGTGCAATACAAAAAAAAAAAAAAAAATCCTTTTGACTTGTGGAAAAATGAAGGAATTGATTCTAGTGTGTAAAAATCAAGAAAAAACACAGTCGGCTAAACTTCAGGAATCAACTCACCATAATCAAGCGCTTTGATTCTCAATTTTCACTCATTCGAGGTTGTATTCGAATTTGCTTGGATGGAAAATATTCAGCAAAAACGAAGTTTTCATAATATAAATTCATAAGGATTGGGAATGGAAGCTAGAATGATAAGCACTTAGATGTATAAATGATTTTCAAGCAATACTCATTCCAGATGAACCGTCGGCGAGAAATCCAGGTGGTCACTTAACAACTAGTTTTAAAGTTGGTTTTTCCCTTCTACAAAGAATTTGATCTATTAGAAATCATTAGAGAATCACTATGCTTGATTATGCATGAGAATCAACCATCGGATCGCGCCGACACTTAGTTGAAAGTAAAACCCATCAAGCCGAAATCAGCAAGAAACAACATGTAAAACTAAAAAAAATGAGCAACAAGACTGAAAGAAGTAATCTCCACTAGAATAACTTCAAAACACTAAGTTCAAATACAAGAACAAACTTTATATATAGAGCTTTGAAAATGAAATGGAAATCCTTTTGGGTGTCTTCTCCGTAACCCGGCAAAACTCTTTTAATGTAAAACTCAAGCAAAACTCAAAAGCTAAGCCTTCCTCCTCTAATGCATGAAGGAGTGTGTATATATAGTGACATTTCCATCCTTCCTCTTTATTGGCTAGTGTGAGTGGCATGGGTGGTGGAAGCTTTCCCAAAGAATTCTCCTCCGTCGGTATCGACCAATGGAACCGCTCACTTTGTTGTTGGGAAGTGCACTCATCCAATCAAGATCCTTGCCTAGGAAGTAGGAGCCGTCCCTCAAATTGTGCAACAAGTGGATGGGAGTAGCTTCACTGCCGAGTAATGAAGGCTCGGGACTTCACGAACTGACTTTGTGTGTGACGAACCTGTACCAAGCATGAAGAACTAGTTCCAAGCTTTTTGCTGATCGTAGTAACAGTTCTAGCATTGTAGAATCAATTCCAGTCTCTCTGGACTTCATAGAACTGCTACAGGCATGCTAGAACTGGTACTAAGCTTCATGCACCTTGTAAAACCGGTTCTACCATCTCTTTTCTGATTTGCTTCTTTTCTCCTTTGAACTCCTATCCTCTTCTTTCCTATGCCTCCCATGATCTTCTAACTTGATGCCAACATGCTCTTCTTCATCTTCTTGGCACCTTCAAAAACAAATACCACAATTAATTCAAACTTAGCATAATTCAAATACTTAAACGCTGAATCAACGATACAAAATGGATAGATTAACTTGTCAAATATTTAATATTATATTCTTAACCATGGTTCTGAATAACGGTAACAAAAAATGTAACGGTATCGATAACAGTGTAACGGACACAAGATGTAATGAGCGTACGTAACAGTAACAAAAATCAGAGCCGTGAATTTTGTTAATACATTCACAACTATGGACAAAAATTAAAATTTTCTATATATTTGGATTAAAATAAAATAAATTCAGTTTTTTGTCATTTATAACAATTTTTTATTATATTAATCTTTTTGGTATGCTAAATTACTTAATTAACCCAAATTTATGGCAAATGAAAAAAAAATAGTTCAAGCAATTAATATCTGTTTATTTGAAAATTGCATTTAGAAAGTAATCAAAAGAATTGATAGATTTAAATCATTGGATAAAATAAAAATGTTTTGCAACTATCAATAAAAATTTTTAGCTTAATTTGTGTAAGATGGGTCCCACCCCCTACAAGTTTTTAAATCTAATAATTCACATTATTAAATAACATTACACTTGTCATTTATCCATTTACTAAATTTATTAAGAATGCATCAACAATCATTCATTAGATAGGTTGTAGAAAAAAAATGATCCACTTGATATTTGTCTTTTCCAAAAGCATGCCAACCATTGATAGCCTGTCCTTTATCAACCTAGTCGGCTTCTTTATACTTCGGTTATCTCTTCCGGGTAGAAAATCTCCATGGACGAGCTATGGAAGCTAACAAATAGGCTGTTATGATTGCGTAACGGACTCTAACGATCCTGTAATACCCGTTACATCTCATTACGGTGCCGTAACAACCGTTATAAATGTGAAATTCTTTTTACCCGTCATATTCGAAGTTCAATATTTCCGTTATACAACCGCCGTTACACATCATAATCACCGATTTTTAAAATCATGCTCTCAACATACCCTCTAGCTTAAACTTTTCTAGTCCGTAGCAAACAATCATTCATTCATCTCATACACGTGACAAAATTTAAAACATTCAATGAAAATCATGAAGTTTAAATGTGCGTTTGGTAACGGTTTTGGTTTTATGTTTTTTTTTTAAAAATAAATACAAAATTAGTTTTTATTTTTTTTATGATAAAAATTAAAAATATAAAACATGTTTGATAGTCATTTATATTTAAAAAATTATAAAAATAAAAACAAAAAATATATTTGGTATTATATATTTTTGTTAATAGTTTATTTTGGGTATTAGATCTGTATATATATATTAGTTAATATTTTAATCTCAAATATTTCTGGTGATCACTCGCAGATGTTCTTTGTGATCAAACAAAAAAAAAATAAAAAAATAGAGATGCTCGTGTTGACACTCACAGGCAAGATCCATTTGCTGGCACACACATACACACAGACACACACATATACATGCACACACACACACACACACATATATATATACGCACAGATCTCTATATACAGCACACACAAACACAAATAAACACACACACACATGTAGATCTATGTAAAAATAACATCATATATGTAGATCTATGCACATATATGTATATAATATATATGTACATATATATATATATGGTATAAAGAAGAAAAAGGGGGAAACGAACAAGAGAGATGATGTAGGTTTCGTCTTCGTCTTTGATTTCGTCGATTTCGTCTTCGTCTTCGTCTTCGTTGGTTTTAGAAGAGAGGAACGAGTGAGAGAGAGAGGAACGAGCGAGACAGACGAGGGAAAAAGATAAGAAAAAAAAAAAGGAAAAGCGCCTTTTATAGTTGGGACAAAAAAAAAAGCCTCGTTTTGTTGCTAATGAGATTCGAATGTTGGATCTCATTAATTGTTCACAGGAGACGCGCGTGTTTTTAATTTTGAAAACATCCTTTTTTATGTTTATAGATTTGGCCCTTGTTTGCAAAACAAAATGGCTTAAAAAAAATAAAAAAAAATTTCAAACATATTTTTTTTGTTTTTTTAACAAAAAGTGCAAAAAAAAAACAAAAAAAAATAAAAACATATGGTTACCGAACAGCACCAAATATACAAAAGGTAGCAATCTTAGGACAAAACTGAGTTTTCTATTCTAGGTCATTACCACCCACAACCCAACTGGACGACTTCTTTAAACATAAAAACTCTAATTACATACTAAACATGCTAGCTACTCGGAAGCAGACGACTCCTTCTCATCATCTGATCTAGACTCGGCCTCCTCCTCATCTTCACTACTCCCTATCTCCTGAACCGCATCCCTCGTCTCAAAGACAAATGTAGGAGGTGGTGCTAAAGTAGTTGGAGCAGCAGTCCCCGAAGTGGTAGCTCCAGCTGTGGAAACTGGTTGAGGAATGTTCAGTGTCGTCTCCCCAGGGGCCAGGATGTCAAATAAGTGTCTCTACATCCTTAGTAAAAGCTCTATGTGTCACGCCATCCTACGATGTACCCCTCTCGATTCAGTCATATCAACCTCCAAACCATTCACCCTCTTCTCTAACTTGGTCACTCTCTGCAGCACTGAAGCTCTTGAGGGCGGTGGAGGATGAGCCGCTGCAGCAGTGGAAGATGCTGGCAGATCTTGAAGCCTCTCTATCCTCGACATCGTGAAGCTCTTCTTCTCCATGTGCGCGAAGGGCATATTCCCCCGAGGCCTGCTAGCTGAAATGTAGTCCTTAATCACTCCCCAGATGAGTAAGGCAACGTCAATCCTCGAGCCCTCCATAAACTCATACAACAGGGTGATCTTGGGCAGCATTTGTTTTTTCTTATTCCCTCTGGGGTATACATTATAGTGTATGATCTTATTCAACGTCCGGTAATCCCCAATTATACAACCCTGCACAAACTGCCCATCAAAATGCTAAAAATCCTCATACATATCCTTAGCATAATCACCCAATGCCTTTGACTGAAAATCAGAATGGGGATAATCAATCTCGTTGGGTTGAGGTCTTTCGTAACCCAAGTACGTGGCTATGGTATCCAGTGTAACCTCAATAACCTTTCCATGGATCGTAGTCCTCAATCTCTTCTCCTCGCCACTCACTAGAGTCATAGCAATATAAAACTCCCGACAAAGATTAAGAATATACCTAGACACATGCTTAAAAAATAAATCCAAACTTCTTGCCACATTCTGTCAGGTCGGCCCGCTCTTCCCCAAGCTCGGTCTATCTACCATCCTCTCATAACTTACTCCCCTTGCCGCAATCGTAGACTCATAAATGATCTTTTTTTTCTTCTTCCTAGCTTCGGACTCCTCCTCATTGCCGCTTGATGTGGCTTTACCTTTCCCTTTTTCTTGCCTAGTAGCTCTAGGCCTGGAAGAGGATGCCGAACTCGACTTCGTCACCAGAGATAATACTCCACGGGTCCTAGCCATTCCAATTACCAAAACACCCATTCAAATCAAAGGATGGATAACCATCCCCAACCAATAATCTAAGCCAAACGAAGTCGAATCAAGCAAATTACGAGCAGCCATTGTTGAAGACTTAGGGTTTTGGGGGTTTGGGTAGTTTCGGTGGAGATGAGCGGGAGAAGGTAGGTGGAAGATCAAAGGTGTTTGGGGTTGTGGGGAGTGCTTTCGGAAGTGCAGGGAGAGTTTGACGGAGTGGTTTTGATTTTTGTGAGGTAACGAGTGATTGATTAAACCTGAGGTGTCTGTGGGCGGGTTATCCGCAATTTTTGTTATTTGACCCAAAAAAAAAAATAGGTCTAAAGTTTGATAGTTAGCCTGTTCGAACCTAAGCTTAATATTCTTAAAAAAAATGTTTGTGTTTGTCCTCAAGCCCATTACCTGTCCCGAAGTCCGGCCCAAGAGCCTGCTCATAAAGCTCGCCCGCAAGCCCAGCCCAGCCCAGCCCAGCCTAGCCTACATTTTCTTTGAAAAAAAATTATATTTTTACACCATTAAATTTGAAACTTTAAAATAAGTCTCTCAATATCGAAATTTAAAATTTTAAAAATTTAGATATTATAAATAATGTACTATTTTCTTTTCCATGTATTAAACGTATAAATTTTAAATGATAGAGTAATACAAATGACAAATAAGTTAGTAGGTATCATCTTAATTGAGATTTATTCATTCTATTAGGTGTAGTTCATTATTTTTGTTTTTCAATCTATTTTGACTTTATTTTGAATTTACACAAATATTAAGTTACAAAAATATTCATTATTTTTAATTAAAGATGCATATAAAAAAGCCTGAAAACAATCCCACTCAATAGGTTTACAGGTTGGGTTGCAAGGTCTATCCCTACTCGAAGCCCGGTTTGACCCGCACGATAACTCACTTAAATAAGTAATTGGGCTTGTACAATCCAAGTTTGGCCCAAAAAAAATTTTGCGGACCTAACCCAACCCGACCCACAGAGACCCCTAATTAAACCTTTGGTATTCTAATTTTAAATGTTGGTCAAAACTTACAGCGAAGAACTGATTCTCCCCTTGTAGAACCGGCACCTCGATCTCTGTCATTCGTAGAACCAGTACTAGCACCCAATTTTATTTTATTTTTTTTGATTTTTGATTATTGATTTTTTTTTCTTTATTTTAGTGACCCTAAGGCTTCCTAGACCCTAATTAAATGCCTAAACCACCTAATTATTTAATAACATCATATTAGTGTTTAATTTAAAGCACATAAAACATGCAACAACTCTGCAAAACCTCTTCCATCTTAAAGTGAATTCTAAAAAACACTAAGGCCCCTTTTACCGGGTACACAATTGCATTTAGTAAATGTAACTAACCTTTAAACTCTTAGGTCACTCCGGATGAACAAGTTGCGTCTCGTGAAGGTTTTCAATGAAGATACTTACAAATTTCTTTTGACCCCATCTTGAATTTTGAACATATTATAATATCCTATTTAACAATAAGATTTAAAAAAAATTCCTTGTCCACCAAAGGCATTTAGTTAAGAGCTGCTTCATAGAATCCCCATTTCCACTTGACACTCACGTGTGTGAAATGAATGTGCAATTTAATAGATTTATTATACAAAACCCAAATCTATATTAGCTGTCTAATTTTGGCTTTGATGCAAACCGTACCAAGGATTTCCACTCATTGTTTATGTGTGAGACGTAATCTTATAATTCAAAACAAAGCATAGCTCACATATAATTTAGAAATGAAGGATAATTATGGAAATGAAACAACTTTGGCATAATCATGAAAGGAATGTTAGGGCAAATGAAAGCAGTACAATTGACCTACCTCTTAGCATGATTCAGTACATACACTCACCACCATTCTCAGGATAAAAAAGGACTTTAATTTGGTTGTAATGTGGCATTGGGTGAAAGCTAAAGAAACGAATCGATGTAATAATTCAAAAAGGAGTTATCCCAAGAATGTGATGTTCCCAACCACATCTCATTTGGAATGCAATTAGCTCACCACATTCATTTCTCTATCTTTCACCCTTTTCCATTATTTTTTCACATTTTTTTTTCACTTCTATTCTTTCTTACTTTGCTTGCTTTTGAATGCCAACAATAAGATCTATACTCATCATCCACCTTTCTTTCACTTTTTTTCTTTATTTTTCCTTTTTATAACCATCATTCCCTTTTCACTTTGTAAACAATATTAGTATTGGGATAACCAAGTTAAGAAAAACATATTTATGCTTCGCTTGGTAAATAATGTGGCTTAAGAAATGAAATTTTCAATAAAACTCAATCACAGTTAACTACAGACAATGACAATAAAGAATAGGCTAAGGCTCAAATTAATTTAAAGATGGCCTAAGATAATTTCCCAAAAATGTATGGCAAGACACTTTTTTGCATTGAGATATAGTCAACTAACTACTTCTCCTATATTAACCAAAACAAAAATAATGAAATTATTGAAAGAGTAGTATTTTGAGTAACTGTATTTCAATCCTCCAACAAAGAATGACACAAACACAAAGGCAATTATCCATTTTCACTATTTATGTCAAGCCTTTTAAGATATGAATCTCATTCAACAAAATCACAAAAATTTGCATACCCGTGCACATAGGGTGAGTTTCAAATTAAAACATGAACTTGATATTTAATCATAGAATAAACTTCTACAGTTATTAGGCAAATAACTCAAGATTCAAGTGAATTAATAAAAAATCTCACGCTAACTAAGAAAGAATAATACAATCCAAATTGGATGCATTTTTTTTTCAAAAATTTTCAATTCTTTTTTAATTTTTTTCTCAATTTTTCAATATAGGCATTGTGGTATTAACATAGAATCATGGTGCAACCCTTACCCCCTCTCCCCCACTTAAATCACACATTGTCCTTAATGCAAAAATAAACATGTAATGAGAAAAATGAATACAATAAGGATAAGAAAACACCTGGTATTGAGTTCCTAAAAATAAAACCACCAGTTGCAAAACAACGACAAAAACTATGAAAAATGTGGTAAATACAATAAAATAAATTGAAAATCAAAAGAAAATAAACTAACTACCCTAAACTAAAAATGAAATAAAAAAGACTATTCAAACATAGGATCTTGATACACATGATCAACCAGTTCTTCCACATCTTCCTCAAGTGAAAAACCTTCTAAGAATGACTTAAGCCGTTGTCCATTAAATTTAAAAGTTTGATCATTCTTAGCATTTTAATTTCCAAGGCCCCATTAGGATAGACATATATAGGGGCCAGTCCATCGCGAACGCCACTTTCTTGGAAAGAGGTGAAGGCGAAAATTGTATAGCAGTACTTTTTGACCCAGCTCAAAGGTTATTCTTAATATTGATTTATCATGAAAAATTTTATCACTTTATTTATAAATCCGAGTACTCTCATACTCATCCCTACGTATTTCTTTCAATTCATTCAATTGCAATTTCTTGTGCTCACCGGGTAGACCCAAAATAAAATTCAATGACTTTATGACCCAATATGCTCGGTGTTCAATCTCTACTGAAAAATGACAGGTCTTGCCATATATCAACTTATAAGAAGACATACCTAAGTGAGTCTTATATGCTATATGATAGGCTCATAAAACATCAGTCAATCGAATTGACCAATCCTTACCGTTAGGGTTCACCATCTTTTCTAATATATGCTAATTTTCCTATTGACCAACTCAAACTGATCGTTGGTGTATGGATGATAAGTAATTGACACTCTATGTGTGATACCATATTTGTGCATCAAAGTCCCAAATGGCTATTACAAAAATATGAACCACCATCACCGATGATTGCCTTAGGCATTCCAAACCTAGACAAAATATTTTCTTTCAAAAATTTGATGACGACTTCATGATCATTTGTCTTGCTTGGTATAGCCTTTACCCACTTAGAAACATAATCAACTTCTAGCAAAATATAATGATAACCAAAAGATGAGAGAAAATGACCCATGAAATCTATACTCTAGCAGTCAAAAATCTCAATTACAATGATAGGGTTTAGAGGCATCATATTCCTTCGGGTTACTCCACCTAACCTTTGGCATCGGTCACAGTTTTTGCAGAACTAGAAGCAATAATTGAACAAGGTATGCCAGTAGAATCCATACTACAGGATTTTTACTTCAGTTTTCTTTGATGAAAAGTGGCCTCCACACGCTTTCGAATGGTAGAAAAAGATAACATTATGTTGCTCACCAGTGGGTACAAATATTCTCATAATCTTCGCCATTGGGTACAAATCTTATAAACAAGGGTCATCAAAGAAAAACTACTTTACTTCCACCAAAAAATTTATTATCTCTTGTGGACTCCAATGGGATGGTATTGTCTTGTAACAAGAAAATTAACAATATAAGGTGGTCACTTGTCGACCAGCTGGTAAGTGAAGTGTGACTTAGCATTTTTCAAAGGGACTATAAAAGGAGGTAAGGGGCTGGTAAGCGTATGGGTTTTGTGTAATCTCCACGCTTATTTAGCCAACATAGCAATATTGAAAGTTCTCAGATCGTGAAATCCCATGCCTCCATTATCTTTCCTTTTGCACATGTCTGCCCACTTTACCCAATGTATTTTTCTTTCCCCTTTCTTTTGCTCCCACCAAAAAATTTAAAGCTAAAGACTCAAGTCATGACATAAATATTCAAGGAGTTTCAAACATCCCATAGCGTACGGTGGGATAGATTGAGCTACCTCCTTTATGACAACTTCCTTCCCTGCTTTGGAGAAGTTGTTCCTTCCAACCTCGGTGCTTTTTCCAAACCCTTTCTCTAATACTAGCAAAGACCTTCTTCTTAGATCTTCCCACCACAGATGGCAACCCTAAAAAGTATTTTTTATGTTGCTAAACTTTTCCAACCTCCAGTACCACTCCCAACTCTTCAGCTATCCCTCTGTGGCATTCTTGCTACACACCATCACGAATTTTTTCAAATTAACCTGTCGGCCTGAGCTAGTTTATATGTCATTAACAACTCTTTCACTGCATTAGCTTCCGGCCTTTTTGCTTTAAAAAATAGTAAACTGTCATCCGCAGAAATGAGATATTTTGGGACATCCTCTTCTGATGGAAATACCAGTGGTTAACACATTCCTTTCGTCATCTTTAAGTAAAGCGGACATCCCCTTTACACATATATGAAAAAGATAAGATAAGGGGTCTCCTTGAAAGATACCCCTTCCAGAATGAAAATAACACATTTGCTTATTACTGAGAATTAGGGAATACGAAATTGATTAATCACATTGCATGATTAGATGAATCCATCTATGATCAAAACCCAAAGCCTCCATCATTCTTTCTAAGAATACCCATTCAACTCTATTATATACTTTGCTCATGTCTAGCTTCAACGAAACATGACCTTCTTTCCCCCAAGATTTGCATTTTATATAATGATTGATTTCAAAGGCCACAAGGACATTGCCATTTATAAGCCTACTTGGAACAAAGGCACTTTGATTTTCGGATAAGATCAAAGGAAAAATAACTTTTAACCCATTAGCCAATACTTTCGAAATAATTTTATACAAAACATTACACAAACTTATTGGCCGAAACTGGAACATGGTACTAGGATTATGCTGTTTGGGCATGAGGACAGTATGAGTATAATTTAGCTTTATTGGAAACTTACCCCCATTTAAAAATGAAAGGATACAATTAAGAACTCCAAGTCTGACAATATGCCAATGATCCTGGGAAACAAAAAGCGCTGGCATTCTGCCAGGGCTTGGGGATTTAGTAGGGTACATTTGACAGAGAAAATAATATCTCATTAGCCCTATAACATTGCAGCATCCTTGAGTTCATGTCAGCAATCACCTTCCACTACAAGAAAATGAGGTTTTTGAGTTACCATTTTTTTGCTTCGATTGAATGCTGAAGCAAATAGTTAATTTTTTCCTTTGGCAAGTGATGCTGAAACAAAAATTTGAGTATTTGTTTTGGCATGACTCCCAATGCAAAAAAATAGTATTTGCTTCGGCAAGACACCTATGCAAATAAATAAATAAAATTATTTGTGTTGGCAAGGGTCTGAAGTAAAAAATTTAAAGCAAAACGACATCGTTAATATTTATTTTGCACAAAACAACATTGCTTTAAAAAAACCTAGAGCTTAAATCCTGTTTCCTTGTCCTCCTCTCTCCCAAAGTCCACCCCCACCCCCTCTCTCTCTCACACACACATACAATCAACTTCTTCTCTCTGCACATCTCTCTCTCTAATCCCTTATCTCTCTCTGTAGCTATCAAGGTTCTGAAAAACGGTAGCGGCCGTCGTAATGGTGTAACGGACGCAGAGTGAGATGGGTGTTACGTTACAATAACCGAAACCGAGATCGTGAATTTTTTGTTTTCATTCACACCTCTCTCAAAAAATAAATTTATGCATTTTTTACTCTAAGCTTTTGTAAATATAGACCTTTTGTGATATTTTATAAATTTTATTGTATCATAAACAATGTTATATAAATTTATCATTTAATAATTACATGATAAGAGTTTTTAGGTGACTTTTAATCGAAGACAATCCACTTAAATATTTTTGAAAATTTTTAGAAATCATAGCCAATTGAGATATATAATCTTTTTTTTAATTATGGATATCCATTCTTAAAAGATGGAAAAATATTAACAAACTATAAAATAAAAAATCTGTTAAATCCATTGGAACAAGCTAGACCTAATTTTTACATTTGAGCAAACATATGACTACCACTTCAGAGAATATCTCCTATTTTCCCAGTAAAGGCAACTTAGTCTTTTCACACGTGATAACCATTATCTGAACCTTACCTCTTTACCTCCACTTTTCTCCGCAGTTTATCAACCCCAAAACAGAAGACTCATTTCTCTCTTCTTTCCACCATCGGCTAATCCAAAGCTCCACCCAAAGTAGCCAAGCGATGGCTTAGAAGTTGATGCCGTTGAAGAGGGACCAAATCTACACATCTCTATTCTTCTCCTTTCACCGCCTCTCTCAATCTCACCTCTTTTCTCTCTCTCTGTCTCTCTCTCTCTTCCATGCTGTCTGTCGTTGCCTAGTCACCATCGACTTAATCCAGCCTACCCCATCTCACAGTCCCTCATTCTCATTCTCACATCGTCAGACCTCGTAGCATCACCTAGGTCATTATTCCGCTTGGTTAAGGGCAAAGTGGAATAGCTTGAAGGAACAAACCAAGCAGAGACACTTTTCCTGTCTTCAATTTCGCAAACATCTTCCGATTGAGAATCATTTACAAGGGAAGGTGATACCAGCATCCAAAATCGTGATTCAGTGCCAGAATCTACCATCGGCTAACAGCTCTGATGGCTGTGGAGTTTCTGACCTTGAGAAATTGTTAGAGTCGAAGACCCGTTTACCAAGACCTTTTTACCAGGTAAGATTTTCTGACGCTTATGATTCAACAACCCAATCTCATTCGACCCATTTGGCTTCAACAGTTTTTTTTAACAATTGGAAGATTTCATTTTGAATACTAGTTTAATGGGATTTCATCTTTATTTTGTTCTTCTTGATTTATTCCATTTCAATGCTTATACACCGCAATTTGATGTAGTGAACTAGTTCCACCACATTATGTTTAGAAAAAATAATTTATGTCTTATTATCTTTAGATTGACTAAAAATGATAGAGTGGGAAGATTTATTTGGAAAAGAAGATAAAGTTCCTTTTCAGTTCTTCAGACGGGAAGTGATTGATACTTATTAAGTGAAGGTGAAGAGCAGTTGAGTTTAAACAGTTCAGTGATACATTCAGGAACCTGAAATTTGAGGCAAGCTATCTAGTAGTCCGGTGCCTCTCTGTCACCATTTCCGCGCGCATATGAATGTGTGTGTACATATATCATAGCCGCTGATTCTTGCATTTTTTTTTTAATCTTTCCATGTTTTAGTACACTATTATTTGTATATTGCTCAATTTTAAGTATTTTACATAAGAATCTTGTGTGATTGTGGAGGTAATGTGAAACTTTTATTCTTTCCATACCGAGTGTTCAGTTTGTCTAAGGTATTGAGTCCATACCTTCATGCACAATTTGCCATGCCTTACCTGTTCCTTCGGCAGCAATTATAGGGCTTGGAGTTGATTCTCCTCTTTGTTAGAATATAAATTCTACACTTTGTGTAATGGCTTATTCCTTTCGTTGTTTTATATTTTTTACAGGGTTTTAAACAGCATTAGGCCCCCAATTAATTGCATCACATAAGTCTAATTGCTCAATAACAGAGATTCCATTTTGAATTATCTGTCAAAATACAGTTAAATGGGCACCTATGAGTCACATTAAAGAGGTATAAAAAAAGGTTTGAAAAGGAATCATCATTCTGCTAGTAAGCACCCCCTTCTTATTATATATGACCAATGAATGATGCCTTTTCAAAATACTCTTGCTTCAAATTACCCCAAGGATTTCTTCCACTTCCATAGTTATGAAGATTTAAAGCAATATTAAAGAAACGATTGCCGAATTACAGTATTGATTTCAGAATCTGTATATTTTGTGGTAATTCGTTGAGTATTGTCCAACAAATTGTTTATCAATGACTGAAAAATATGAATTTTCTACATATGATCATCACGAATTGAATTACAATCAAATTGCTTTGGGTCGATTACCAATGTCAGAAATTGACGATTACACATTTCGAATAGTTTTGAATGCGCCTCAAATAAAAAGGGGATAAATTTCTTGATTCAACAACAATAAGACTCAATTTAGATCTAAAAGGAAGAGGTTTTTGCTTGATCAATAACTACCACTGACTATATCTACACTAACCCATACCCATTCAAATGGAATTCCATTTGAAATTTAATTCATAATTAAGAAATATAGTAAAAAAATAGAGTAACTTCTTTTTTCTTGGCCAGGTCAATATAGACATGAAATATTTCGATTTATTTATCTCTTGCTTTATATCTAATGGATTTACTTGGACCAATACATGATTTTCTTTTAGTCTTTTTGGGATTGGGTCTTACATTACGACAGTAGTATTACTTCTCAATCCAATTTATTCTGCCTATATGAATTCTTGTTAAAATTTCAATATAAATGCATTTTTCTCGCCCTGGACTTGAGCCTTTAACTTTTCTCATTTTCTTTTTTAACTTGATCGCACATCATATTATAGTTAAGGATAAGGAAACACATTTGTAGGAAAAATAAGAAGTATACCCATATCATCCATAGGAGAGATTGAATGAAGGAGGACAACCTCACTTGAAAGTTCAGTTTTAAAATGAAGAAATAGGTATCACGATGCATACATGAAGCATAAAAAGGTAGAAATGATTATGATTGTGATGTTGCGTCGACATGATGACTGGGTACTCTTGTCATAGATTTTTGAAACAATTGATGAAAGCAAAAATATGGACAAGAGTTGGATCGACTCAATAGAGAAGCTTTGGAGTGTATACTTGTAAAGGGTTCAAAAATTTCTTGAGTGTTGGTACACCAATAAGGCGAAATATTCGAAGATCTATTGTCCTTGTAGTATATGTTTGAATCGCTATGTCCTTAAATGATTGGACATGCAAAAACATTTAATTGTAGATGGCTTCTCAAGAAAATACAAGAATTGAACTTATCATTGTGAAGCATTTGTTTCGGTCCATGATAACTAAGAAGATGATCATCAAGACATAATTTAACATGAAATTGGAGATGATATAACTAGAATGATACGAGAGTTTATAGGAGTTCAAAATGTCGACTCAGGTTTGGGAATTGATGAATCACCTATAATGATTCTCAACAAGGGCCTGACGAACAAACTATGAAGTATTTCAAGTTTTTGAAAGATGCCGAAATTGAATTGTATCCTAGGTGTAGAAAATTCAAATCACTGTCATTTATGGTTGGACTTCTTCATTTAAAGGTATTGAGCAGAGGAAAAGACAAGTCAGCAACACTTTTGCTTGGGTTGTGGAATGACGGTTTCCTTGAGGGAGTGAAACTGGCTTGGTCATACTAGGAAGCCAAAAAGTAACTGACGACTTGGGTTTCATGTGCAAGACATGGGATGCATGTCCCAATAGTTGTATGTTGATCAGAAACAAGAACAAAAAACTAAATGAGTGTTTGATTTACAAAACCTCTAGGTGGAGATAACATGAAAGTGAAAGATATGATACCCTCAACCATGGCAAAACAATAGCTGCAACATGAATATGTATGAAGAGACGACGCCTCAATCCAAGCCCTGATTTTGGAGTTTGAACGGAAACTATAAATGTTCAGACATAGTATTTCTTTTCATGTTTGCAAATACGTGTTTCGAGGACACATCCAACAAAGCGTCCACTAGCATAGTAATGTACGCATGCTAGTTAGTTTTCTAACGTAGTAATGCATGTATATTGAAGGTTAATACAATTTATTGAAATACATGTTATAACTAGACTTCCGATTTTAGGTTAGTACCAAAGTAAAGTTGTTGAGTTTTCTATTACGAAAAGAAATAGTGGCAGAGGGTATTCTTCTTTACTTGGACCCGTTTGGAGAAGTGGGGGGACAATTATTGGGACTTGACTTTTGGAAAGTTTATGTGGAGAAGGCTGTGAAGCTTGCTGCTTGTTTGGCTAGACCATTAAAAGACAGACCCACAGTTGGGTGGACGATTGGAAAAGTTGTTGCTTGGCCATATATCGATGTATGTTGTATTTTAATTCTATTATTCTTATGTATGTAGTTTTACGTAATTCATTTTATAAATAATAGGGTAATAATAAAAATTATATTTTATTTTGCAGGTGTTAGAGGAAGAGTAATGTTACTGAACATGTTTTCCTTTATTAATACTTTTGAATTATGTAAATAACTACTTTTGATAATTTTGTAATTTTTGGACGCATGAATATATCGAATTTGGATATTTATTGTTATTTTTTTGGGTTGTAATCATTAATGCGTAGTCTTGGACATCTACAGATATATATGTATAATTTTGAATAATTCATGTTCATAATTTTTAGTTTCTTATTTAGATTTTTTTTGTGGTATTTTTAATCTATAGAAATGTGTACAAATTATGAATCTATAGGTTCAGGTTGAAAACATAAATTAAAGAAATGTTAGTGGGTTATTTGTGTCGACAACATGTTGATGCAAAAGATGATTATTTGCATCGACAACTTGTTGAAGCAAAAAATGATTATTTGCATCGGTATCATACTGACGCAAAAAGTAAACATATAAAAAAAACAAATATCATAAAAAGACTATTTGTGTTGACAAATTAAAAAATGATTATTTGCATTGGCAACCTCGTAACGCAAATATACGTTATTTGCACCGGTACTTTGCCAATGCAAAAGGTGTTTTTTGCCTTGACAACGCCTACCGATGCAAAAAATTGACTTAAAGCAATTAATCTTTAGCTTCAGGTTTTTTGCGTCAGCTATTTTCCGAAGCTAATATTTTTTTGCATCGGCTAGCACTTTTTTGCATCACACATTATTTGCTGCTCTTTTATCGACTCAAATAGTATGATTGCTGACACAAATACTTTTTGTGTCGACAAACAGACTATTTGCGTCAGTAAATTACCGATGCAAAAACTAGTTCTCTTGTAGTGTTGCTCGCCACTTTACTCGTAACAGCCTCAATATTGCGATTGAATGGTCTGGCAGAAGTAAACAAAACCTTAAAATATGCAGTAGCAACATTTTTTATCTCCTCTCGGCTCTCACACCACTCACCTTGGTCATTCTTTAACTTATCAATTTGATTTTTCCTCTTTTGTGAAGCCCAAGCATGGAAGAACATACTGCTGCACGAAGAATTCCCGTCTTTTGTGGGAGTTTTTGGTAGCGTCCTACTTCTATGCAACTACTGAGATTGAATTGTGCGTGCAATAACATTTGAACTAAATATATCTTAGAATATTGATTGTGTGCATATACCGAGTTCAGTGATTCACTGTGCTAAGTCGATAAATGAGGCCTGAATCAATGTGCAAGGTATACTGAAGTTTCTTTCCTATGTTAGGTAAAACAAGTTACGGCTGATTACTTGGAGTAGGAAGATTGTCATGTGTCCAAGGCCTAAAGAAAAGCAAAAAGATGATAGTAGAGACAAAATGACCCAGAATTGATAAGCAAAAAGATGATAGTAGAGACAAAATGACCCAGACCCAGAATTGATTGAGACCAGTGGTGTTTGATCTGAATCAGGTTAATGATAAAAACTCATCGCATTGCCACGAGTCCTTTAGTTTTGAGTCGAATTCCATTGTTTATGCCCTCAAAACTCTATTTTTTTCTCTTTTTGCCATTTTAGGAAAAATTTAAAAATTAATAACAAATTATAAGAGATTCCGAAATCTATGCCGTCAGTTGGGTTGAATTCTAGACGACACATGATTGAATTCTGGATGACACGTGTTTTTATGTTAATTAGTTAGATTGTAATTTTTCGTTTTTGGTAACTTTCGTATAATTAGAGATTTTACCTTTATTATGAAGACGATTAGAGTTTTAATTGTTGCTATATATATTCTTTTATGTAATATGGATTATTCATTAAATAATATATTTTTTTCAGCATTAGTCAATTGTTTCCTTTTCTGTAAATTCAGAGTAGCTTTGTTCTATATAGTTAGAATCGCATGTTTCGTTTTGTTTTTTCGTTTTGTGCAGGACTATGCGATGTAATCGAGAACTTCATAATTCCTTCGACCTGTTTCACAGTTTCCAATTGACTCGTGGAAAAGTAGAAATTATAAATAATGAGATTAAGATTCTATGAACAATCTGAACTGTACGGATATTTTATTGATGGACTCGTAAAAGTGTAATGCAATGCAAAGTGAAAAGCAACTGGTAAATGAACTGATACAAATCTAGTAGAAGTAGACTATGTGTAAGAATAAATTAAAATAAAATTTGTAAAAATTACATAACTAATTATTTTGTATTAACTTTTTAGTTTTAAACTTTGCTATTGAAATTTAATTCTTGCATGTTCTAGCCATTTAATTATAAAATTGATATAGGCTTAATAGCTTGACAGTTACATACTAATATATTTTGAAACTTATGATTCAAAATTAATTAAGATGGTGCCTATAAAATAAGGTGACTGTTTTGGATAGAAGAGGGTAGTTTTACGATTTTTTCTATATGCTCCTCTTCTACCAAGTGTTATTATTCTTTCTACATATTTCTTTTTACCTATTATTACATTTGTATACCTACAAAAATTTGGTATTAGTTTTCTTCGAGCAACGTCAATTTGAGTCAGATTCATCCCTTCCTTCCAGTGGACGTGACCATTGAACAGGTGTTGCTGCGAGCGTCTGAGTTTGATTTTGGAGTCACTGGTGTCAGTCAGTACCCTCACGCGGGAAGGCTCAGCTGCTTTAGAACAGTGTTCACACGACTTTTGGAATCGCAAATCAGCTCTTTCTAAGTTATAGTATTTATTTTATTCTATTCTAAATTGATTGTTATTTTGTATTTATTTGCATATTCTTGTTGGTTTGAGATCTAAATATTATTTTGTTAAGTAAAATTATGTATAATTATGCTAATTTTCCCAACAATCTAAAACGCAGCTGAGGGTTCTGGTTAAAAAAAAAAAAAATGTACATGAGGTCATCATGATTATCAGTTAAAAAAAATATAAGACGTTCATTCTTCACAGCCATGAAGATGACAGATAGCAATATACACACATAGAGAGAGTAGTCTCCTATACGCATATACATATGAGGAGTTTGCTAATCCCCAATCTGTTCTACAGATGTAATACAAGGAACTAATAGGTCCAACTTCGCAAGCCTAAAATGGGATCAGAAGCTTCTCAACAAAATCTTTGTCTTAAAAATTAAAAGAACCCATTAGGATCAATCTCAAGCTAAACCAAGCAACCCAGTTAGTTTCTGGAAGTACTCTCGGATTCGAAAACCATTTTAACAATCACTTGTTGATTTGGGAGAGAGCATTCACTATGATCAAGTAACCCAAAAGAAGAGTAGGAAAGAATATTGAAACCAAATATATCTACATGCCACCCTTTATGTAGCATATATAGCAAATTATAAGGCATGAATTTGGTTACCATTTAACATGATGAGGCCTTATCATTGGAATTTAGTGTAAGACTTGACAAACCCCGCCAAACCAAAAGCCATTTACTTGGATACAAGTAGAAAGCGCAATTCACTGAACAATCCTAGCGATAGAGGACCCCTTTGGACTTCTGCTCTGTGCATGTATACCTTTTCTGATAGGCCATGGACATAAGAATATAGAATTGACATCTTCATAATGAGGTCTTCGTGCTGATTTTAATTCGGAATAAGTTTAGGTGATTGTGGAGATTCGTTTAAATCATCTAATTAGTCACTAGCGTAATCAGTTATGAGTAATTGGTTATATGACAAGTTTATAGACTGTTACGAATTTATGAAATTATTATAGAATGTTACATATTGAGTATCAAACTATTATTCGGGGGGGTTATATAATAAACTAATTGCTGAAATATAATTGATGTATGTAGCCTTCATGGTACATAACTGTAATTTCATCATTTATTCAATTATTACATAGTGGTACTATTAATTGTGTCATGTTTGAAATTATAATTCTTTGGTAATATATTTTAAAATGATTTCGAGAATATCGTCATGATCTTAATTGACCTTTTAAAGTTCCATAATCCACATCTCATTGTTTGTATATACTATAAAACTGGAAAACCAAAATGGTTTTATCACATAATGATTTGTGTTTGCCAATTAAACCTTTATAATAATCGATATGTTATTGCTCTTAAAAGTGTCCCTATCCACAATGAAGACGAAAAGAAAGGAGGGAAGAAAAGGAGCAAGAGGGCATTAAGGAAGAAATTATGTTATATTAAAATTCACATATTAAGATTTATAATCCAACAATGATGACAATCATTCAATCTATTCTCAACATTGAGGCTATAAAGTTTTCTAGTTATGCAAATCTTGTGTTAGTTTTTTATTAAAATTTGTATGGCCAGTACATTAGAGATTCTTGAGATGTGGGGGTCAAATTAAGCTGAAATTTATGATGATTGGGTTTTCTAAAAATTATTTAAAATTATATATCTAAAATTATTTAAGATGAAACGTGTTTTGGTCAATTGTTGTGTCGTTCAATTATCTATTGAATTTATTACTACCTTTTTGGTTCACGAATAACCTATTTTCTATGTGGGTTTGAAGCACTATTTTGTGTATATTTTCATTTTGTATCTCTACTCATCCATTATGTAAGTTGTTTGGTGTGATTTCATTCAATATGCTATTTTGAAGCTTTCAAAAGAATTATTATGAATTCATTTTTTTTTTCAGAAGGTTATTTTATTTTATTTTTTGTAAATTTTGAGCATAAAAAAAATGGGAAGGAAATTGAGTTTTCAACAAAATAAAAAGGATTCATGTAATTCCAATTTTATTGAAAAAAACATTCTGGAAAATTCTTTTAATAAAACAATAAACTCTATGGCCATTCTTTATCTATTCCAAAGGGTCAAGTGAATGACCTCGTTGAGCTTGTTGCATGTCTGAATGATACTAATATAGTAACTTATCCATGCATTGCGTGTCATGCAAAAAAAACATGCCTAAATAAGGGGAAAAATGATGAGTCACGTATATGTCTATTAAAAAGAAAAAAAAAATCAGGGTATGGATTTTAATGTTTTGTACTGTTATATTGATAAGTTTTGGTTAATTAATATTTTTGAATTTTACAATTGGTTAATTAATTAATATTATGTCTTTATAACATAATATTTGTGTAATAACTATGCACTTATCTTAGACATGTATATTAACCGGAAAATAAAAACAAATGAAAGTTTACAATACTAAAACCTCCTTTGTCATTTGGTGCCATAACTTGCAATAAAAGTTGACTAACTTGAAAATTATTCTTTTCCTTCTGTGAGGGGAAGATGGTTTAGATGCTTTTATTGTATAATCTATTTCTTTGATCAATAATAATAATGTGGAAAATCATAAATATTTAGTACATAAATTTAGTAGTGAATAAGGTTTTACCCATAGTGCTTATTATTGCTCATGCATCAATCTTCCATGCTATATATGTTACCTTTCTTTATTTTTGGTTATGTGGAGTATAACAAATTATTGTTATACCAGACAACTTGAATTTTCTATATACATGTTGCTTTGATTTCATGTTCATTGGTGGTGAATATTTGAAAGAAGAGTTGTGAGTGGTGATGGGTTTCATTAAGTGTGCCTCACATTGTATTGGCTTGTAACATCCTTAATATATGTTTATGTTAATATTGAAATTTGAAATCCAAAGTATTAGATAATGAAAATAGGTTTTCTATTATTCAAACCATTCGACCCTGTAGGAGTTCTTGGCGATAAAATCTTTTGAAACCATACATAGGGTCAAGTTGTTATATATCATCATGGATTTGATGATTAAAATTTTGGTATGGTCAAGATAGCATTGAGTAAACTAATAGTCCAACAAATGAATAAGAGGTGACCTTTAACAAAATTAAGCATGAGTTCTATATTTACCAAATTGAGATATATTTATGTTTTGTGTATATGCAAGCCTCAAGTTCACTTGTCCCCTTGAATTCAATTTATTCAATATATTGGGCAAGAAATTTTTGCAATGTGGGGGTTGATGCAAATGCTACTTTTATGAAGCACGGGTCAATTTTTCATGAGAATTCTTGGAAATGTGGGGGTAAAATTTAAGAAAATAAAATATGAAGGACCTGTTGAATTTGCTTAATGTTGTTATAATCATTCATTTGGAGAGATGTTTATATATATTGTTTCATACCTAAGGGTTTTCAAATAAATGCAGTTTAATGTGTTTTTGTAAGTGTTATTTTAAAGACAGGTTCAAATCAATGAGAAAATATGACGGTGTGCACACCCAGAGACACGAATTTGTGAAGAGTAACTATTTTGATATTTATAAAATCTCAGCAAAATAGAGCTGAAAAATGAATGAAAAAACTTTAGAGGAAAGTTATGAGACACAAATATATAAATATTGATTAATTTGATCAGTGAACTTTTGAGGAAAATCGAGCTTTTGAGAAAAGCTGTCTCAAGAATTATCGAGGGGGATGTGTTTAATCCCGTAAAGAAGTCACCTAAGGAGGTAACCCAACTTCTGTGATTGGAGACCCCATGAAAGAAGTTCAATGGGTAGAAACAATTCATATTGCGTAACTCATTAGCACCATTATTGAGAAAATATCCTAAGAGGAGATATTTACATACTCATCCCTATGACAGAGGTGCATATATAGTGTGACGATAATGAATGATTTTATCCTGAATGAGACCGAGACAGGAACACTCCTGTAGGGATTGCACACATGTATCTTTGGAGGGCTCACCTAAGTGAAAGTAGTCGTGAGGCCGCGACTATAAGAATTGAGCTATTCTCTAGAAACTCTCATGAGAATTAAGATCAAGTGCATGACCATTAAACGCATTGACCCGCGAATCCTGATCAATATTGGTACTGTGTGTGTGATAGTTGAACTCTAACCCAAAGGGTTTAGTTTAAGCTTTTGGTCACTATGATCCTTCAGGGGGAGACTATTAATACTAAGTGAGGTTCAAATCCGGAAGACATCTACACCTATTGCACAGTATAATAGTTGCTCATATTTTCTATCTATTTCTTTTATATAAATATATTTGGCCCATTTCGCAGTTTTCAAAACTTGTGGGAGATTATTAGAATAAATTAAAATAAAAGTTTTTAAAAACTACATAACTAATTATTTTGTATTAATTTTTCAGTTTTAAACTTTACTATTGAAATTTAATTCTTGCATCTTCATGCCATTTAATTATAAAATTGATATAGGCTTAATAGCCTGACAGTTACATACTAATATGTTTTAAAGCCTATTATTCAAGAGTAATTAAGATGATGCCCATAAAACAAGGTGGCTATTTTGGATAGAAGATGAGTAATTTTATCATTTTTTCTATATGCTCTTCTTCCACTGAGTATTTCTATTATTTCTACATATTTCTTTTTGCCTATTATTTCATTTGCATACCTACAAATATTTGGTATTAGTTTACTTTGAATAACTTCAATTCGAGTCAGGTTCACTCCTTCCTTCTAGTGGGCGTGACCATTGAGGAGGTGCTGTTGCAAGCGTTTGAGTTTGATCTTGAAGTCATTGGTGTTCGTTAGTATCCTCACACAGGAAGGTTCAGCTGCTTTAGGACAGTGTTTACACTACTCTTGAACTCGCAGACTAGCTCTTTCTAATTTATAGTATTTATTTTATTCTATTCTAAATGGATTATTATTTTATATTTATTTGCATATTCTTGTTAGTTTGTGATCTGAATATTATTTTGTTAAATAAAATTATGTATAATTATACTAATTTTCCCAACACTATGAACAAGAAAACCAAAGCTGAAGAGTTATATCCAGATGCTGAAGTCTAAGAGTCTGTTTTGCTTACAGAAGCTGAGTTGATAGCCTAGACCTTTGAATGGTCTGCTTGCGAAAAAATTATGCACAGGACAGAAGAAAAACCAGTAACTTCTAGAAAATTGCATTGTAAAGTTTGTTGGAGACTTGACTTGTGAAAATTTCCTAGATATATACGATTTCCCATTTTTCTGTTCACAAAAAGCTCCACAATATTTCTGAGAGAACAATATGTAACGTGAATAATATTCCAATCCAATCAAGACTATTACATTTCAACTGAACTAGATTACACGTAGATGAACAAGTGCTTTTGGGAGGAGGGAACATTTAAAGACGGGACAGACTTAACAAATCAATCAGTTCTTTTCTTTGGCATCATATCTGGTCAAGGGTGGACAATTGGATTCGACAATGTTGGTTTAAACTCACGACTTTACATAGGCTTTTAAATAGGTTTTTTGACATTTTACGGAATTCTAGAGTTGAAAATTGTGAGAAAATGGCATTGGCACTCCTATTTTATTTTCGTATCTCCAGTTTTTGCCATAGACACCATGCCTTCTTTCATTTTTTTATAATAGGTTTTGTTGGTTAAAACAAATAATGATATGCGTTTCCAGAACCTCTCAATTTCAAACTGCCATTTTTCATAAACCATTGAATTCATGAGCCATACTGGAGGACTTTTATGAGTACATGCTAAATTTTAAACTCTGCTGACATTAATAAAATTTGAAATGGAGGACATCAGTTTCCATGAGATAGAGCCTTAATTTAATTTGGTATGAATTTGGTCGTAGTCGAGAACATCAGTTTCCATGACATATAGCCTTACTTTAATATGGTGTGAAAATGGACTTGAACAAATCCAGAAGCTCGAATGGGTTACTTGTCCCTATTTTGGCAAAATGATATCTCTGTGTTTAACCAACTTTCACACTGTGAACAATGATACATGTCTATAAGGAAATGATTTCACCTCCAACTATCTTAAGTTGTGTCTTGTTTTAATGCCAACCACAAAAATTTTAAAATAGAAAGTATTGCGGCCTCAAAATGCAGTTTTTGGTACCCATGACCTACTGTGGCGGTCGATCCTCCAAACTTGGCGTTTTCGTTTATGGACTTTGACTCCCGGAAACCCCATTCACAGTTATGGAATGCGTTAAAGGTAGAAGAGATCGGTTTGGAACCAGTTTTTGGACAATAAATACGCGTATGCAATTTCTTTTTACTTTATTATTTTATTATTTTTTCAATCAATAATTATAAATCATTTAATTTAAAATCAACGAGCCGAATGGTTTGTAGCCTTACCCTTTTCAAAGTGACGGAGATGACCGGAAATGCTATCTTATAATACAATGACAAAAACTTATTACAATGCTATATTTCAATCTGTCATTTTGAGTTTTCTTGAATTCGGACTATATCGCATTGTATTTATAATTTTTTTTTGTCAATATTTGTATTAACAAAAATTTAGTTTTACAACAATACATAGAATACTAAATCAAGATATCAAAAATAGAAAAAATATTCATTCACTTGTTACAATACCAGTTAAACAAGTTATTTGTGTATAGCATCAAAGGTGGATCATGTTGTTTTTGCTTCACACCATATCAAAGTGAAACACCATGAGGCTGATTCTCTATCTGCCTCCTTTTGCCCTATTGAGAATTTCATTACATCAAATTATTGAAGTTAGGCTTTCTTGAAAGGATGGCTGCTTCCAAGCCCACTTCGTAGTTGTCACGCTCGATCACTTTCTTTTCCACCAAGTAATTGCTTAAGGACCTTAGCGAAGTGTAATGATGTGAATAATGTGTGTTCCACCAATATAGAGTGGGTGTAGCTGCACTTTTTCTTTCTATTTTTTAATTAAACCAATGGAAATTTCAAACGTCAGTAGATTTTAAGGAAATACCCTAATGAATTTTCTTGAGGACCGGACTTAGCACAATGGTAAGATCGATTTGTTTTGTAATTTGGGCATTATGAATTCATCTCATGGACACATCCCCTGCATGCTGAATAAAACTATATATATATATATATAACAACCAAGCCCTTTGGAACAAAGGTTGTATTTCCTTTTATTACCAAACCAAAAAGAAAACATTTGAGGCAACTAAAAGACGTTTCAATCTCTAAGTCTCTTAATGTTATTCATAATAAAATTAAACAAGTGAAATTTCTTAAAGAAGAGATTAACCACCTCAGAATTAAAGATCACCTAACCAATCCAATCTTACAACAGAAGATTGAATATATATATATATATATATATATATATATATATATATATATATATATATATATATATATATATATATATATATATATAGGCCTCGCAGTAACAAGAATTTTGTGCGCTATAAAGTCTTTTAACAGTAGTTAATTTTCCAAATCTTGGTTGATATTTTCTTAGGGTCGGCTGCAAGATTCAGAAATCTTATAGTCCAAGAATTCCAAGAAATAGAAGACATAGGCAACGGTCATTCAGGGAAGAAGAAGCCAATAACTTTTTTCTAGAAAAGTCAGACTCTAAAATTGCAAAGTTTGTTGGAGACTTGACTTTTGAAAAATCCTTGTATATGGTTTCTTAATTTTCTATGTACAAAGAGATCATACCGGAAGAAATGGACATAACGATTTAAATAAAACTGACTTACTTACCATTTTATAATGTTTTTTAAGTAATATTCTAAGCAAAGAAAAGAATTTGCCAAAAGAGGTGTTGACGTACTGTTTTGGAATAGTGATCTATGCATTTTTTTTTATAAATAATTAAGTTGCATACATAGGTGCATACGTATCTTACTAAATAGAAGTGATCTATGCACACTACAAGAAATTGTACTTTTAGCCGCTAGATTTAAATTGCAACTAAAAATGTTGTCACCTTTTTTTTTTTTTACAAAAAATATTGTCATTAAATACATATCTTTAGTGACAGAAAATTATTATTGTCACTGAGGATATGATATTCAAATTATTTAGTGATCATAATTATTTATCGCCACTAAAGATATATAACTAGCGATGAAAAATTATTATTGTCACTCAAGATATGATAGTAAATATAGTTAGTGACAATGTGAATGTTGCGACAAAACACACATCACTAATTCGCCACTAATGCCAAAGATTCAGTGACAACAATTTAAATTTAGTTACTAATTAAATTTAAATTTTTGGTGTTAAAAAATAATTATTGTCACTATATATAATATAATAAATTTAATAAGTGACAGTTTTATTGTCACGGCAAAAAGCTAACTATTTGTCATTAATTCTTGATGGAAAAATAATTTAGTGGCAACAAAATTTTTTATCACTAACAACATAGATAAGCAATTATTTTTAGTCACTGCATTTTTTTTACCGCGGCTGATTCTCAGCACTCCCATGGTTTTTTCGTGAAACTTTATATACGAGGTCAGTTCACGTATACTCTCCTCCTCTCGTTCTCGACCTTTCTTTCTCTTACACACTAGTCCCCCTCTCTCTCTCTCTCGCAACCTCTATCTCAGACACGAGCTCAAGGATCGGCTAGGGCACAAAGCCTTATCTTTCTCATCCTCTCGATGATTGCAGAGCAGATCTGAAGAGGACAAAGCTATTCAGCAACTAATTTTCTAATTCGTTACTTACTCTAACACCCTAATCCCACTACACTATTATGATAAAAAAAAAATTTAGGCAATCCCGTTATTAATAACACATTATAACATGACACTTCAAGAAAACCCATACTAGAAATATTTATCTTAGGATCATTTTTTTTTAATTTTTTAAAGAAAGGTCATATACGCGCGGCACACAAACCTGCTACTATGTAGAATATACATATTCTAAAAATATTTATAAGAGTTGCTTACATGACAAAACCAAAATATTGACATCGTATACAACCCAAATTTTTTTTGTTTTTTTTTTTTAATAAAACAAACATAGGAAACTGACACGAACCTTTCCTGACACTTCGAACTGGACTTCTAATTGCGGCAGTGGACTGCAAGCTTGTGTACAATTTACCTGAAAAGTTTTCAAGCAAATTTCAGTGAGTTCTCATTAATGATTTCAAAGATAGAGCAAAGAAAATAATGTGATGTCATTGCTTATTTATGAAATTTTAATTTTCTTGTTTCCATATCTTTTCTCAAAATTCTATTTCATTGTGCTACGGTTTCACACAAAAATAATCATCTTGCCACTCAGGCGACAAAAAAACCACACAATTATATTCGTGGTTCCATAACGTTTCTCGAAGTTCTATTTTATTGCGCTACGATTTCACACAGAAATAAACGTATTGCCACCCAAGCGACAAAACACCACACAAGTTAATCACCATATCAGTATACGATCGTCACTCAAACAATTTAACAAAATGTATCATTTTCTCGATATTCTATTTTTTTTTTTTGTTATTTTTTGAACAACTCACATCACATTAAAAATTTAGCTTCTATCACGTAGACGAATCAACTTTAACTTATCTCAGTCACGAGGACAAATTTGAACACTTGGGTTACTTTTAGTCACGTAGACATCACAGTCTAATATTCGTTTCATCCCCTTTGACGTCTTCACTACGCAAATAAAATATGTTGCATAGACATCCGACCCTTTATCGTTTCAACCATTTGACTTTTCTTTCTGCTTGTCATACAGACAACTAAACCATAATATTCTAGTCTGTCACGAAGATATCTTATTCCTATCGTAACATTTGAATACTCAAGTCATTTATTCACAATAGAACTCATAAGCTAGACCTTTACATGTAGATAAAACCAAAAGTTAGCGTACATACATACTAAATGTCAATCCTACACATACATGTCACATGTGAAAATTTTTATGACAAATATTATATATTGGTCATGTCTTACAATTTTTCCCTCCTTAGGAATTTCGTTCCCGAAATTTGACTTACCAATCTGAAACAAGTGACGATACTTGATTTGCATGCTTTCCTCTGCTTCCCAAGTTGCTCCTTCGCCTTTTTGATTCCGCCACAATACTTTTACTAATGGTATGACTTTCGTTCGAAGCACTTGATCTTGTCGATTCAAAATTGCCACAGGTTTCTCCTCATAAGTCAAATCATTTCCTAGTTCCACTGGCACCGTTGCTAGAATGTGAGAGGGATCGGTTACATATTTTCGAAGCATTGACACATGAAATACATCATGTATCCGAGACAAATTCGTCGATAATGCTAAACGATATGCGACAGCTCCAACTATTTCAAGTATCTTAAATGGTCCGATGTACCTTGGACTTAATTTCCCTTTCTTATCAAACCGCATAACCCCTTTCTACGATGAAACTCGCAAAAATACTTGATCACCAACAGAAAATTCTAGATCTCATCTCCTATTGTCTGCATAACTTTTTTGTCGACTTTGAGCGGTTTTTAATCGCTCTTGTATCACTTTCACCTTGTCCACCGTTACCTGCACTAATTTTGGACCCAGTATCTTTCGTTCTCCCACCTCGGTCCAACATACTGGGTTCTACAATGTCGTCCATATAGTGCTTCATACGGAGCCATGCCTATGTTAGATTGAAAAATATTGTTATAGGCAAATTCAATCAAAGGTAAGTGATCATCCCAGTTACCCTTGAACTCTATTATACAAGCTCTTAACATGTCTTCTAAAATTTGGATCACCCTTTCTGATTGTCCATCTGTTTGAGGATGAAAAGCTGAACTGAGCTTTAGTGTGATACCTAGAGCTTGTTGTAAACTTGGCCACAACCATGAAGTAAACCTTGGATCCCTATCTGCCACAATTGACACCGGTGCTCTATGTAAACGCACGATTTCATCCACATACAATTTAGCATATTTCTTCAAAGGAAAATTTGTTTTTACCGCGAGGAAATGAGCAAACTTGGTTAAATGATCAACTATTACCCAAATGGAATCATGTCCCTTTTGGGTTCGGGGCAAACTCACGACAAAATCCATCGTGATATATTCCCATTTCCATTCTGGAATAGGGAGTGGTTGAAGTAGTCCCGCAGGTCTCTGATGCTCCGCCTTCACTTGTTGACATACCAAACACTTAGACACAAACTCAACTATTTCTCGTTTCATTCCCATCCACCAATAATATTCCTGAATGTCACGATACATCTTATTGCTCCCTGGGTGTGTAGGCGGACTTGTGTGCCTCCTCCAAAATCATGCGTTTAATTTCCAGTTCATTAGGTACGTAAAGACGATTTCCAAATATCAACATATCATCTTTTCGCACTTTAAAATCAGTATGACGTCTACTCCAATCTCCTCCCTCATCTTCTTCGTAAATGAATCCTGTAGTTATGCATCACGGATCCGATCTTCAAATATTGTTCTAACTTTAATTTGCCCCATTATTACATCATCTCCTAACAGTTGAAATTCCACACCTAAAGCCGTTAGCTCTGCCAAGGCATTCACCCGCGCACATTGCACACATGATAACAATCCCGATGATTTACGACTCAGCGCATCTACCACTACATTTACCTTCCCTGGATGATAATGAATAGTGCAGTCATAATCCTTTAATAACTCCATCTATCTCCTCTGTCGTAAATTCAACTCCTTTTGCGTTAACAAGTACTTTAAGCTTTGATGATTAGTATAAATTTCACAAGTTTCTCCATATAGGTAATGTCTCCACAATTTCAAGGCGAACACAATTGCAGCCAACTCCAAATCATGGGTAGGGTAATTACGCTCATGAGTTTTTAATTTTTGAGAAACGTAGGCGATCACCCTCCCATTTTGCATTAATACACAGCCCAACCCCGATGTGAGGCATCACTATATACTACAAAATTCCCGCCTTCTGTTGAAATGGTTAAAACAGGTGCAGAAACCAACCTTATTTTCAACTTTTGGAAACTTTGTTTACACTTATCATCCCATTGAAATTTAACATCCTTTCTAGTGAGGTGGGTCAATGGCATCACAATTGAGGAAAATCCTTGAATGAATCTACAATAGTAACCCACCAATCCCAAGAAACTTCTTACTTTTGTTACATTCCTTGGTTGCTCCTATTTTACCACGGCTTCAATTTTCTTTGGATCCATTTGAATACCATCTTTTGACACCACATGTCCAAGAAATGCCACGTTATCCATCCAAAATTCACATTTGCTGAATTTGGCGTACAGTTGCTTTTTTCTTGAAGTTTGTAAAACAATTCGCAAATGTTGCTCATGTTCTACTTCACTACGAGAATACACCAAAATATCATCTATAAACACAATTACAAATAAATCCAAGTAGCGTTGAAACACCCTATGCATCAAATCCATAAAAGCAGTCGGAGCATTTGTTAATCCAAACGGCATAACTAGAAATTCATAGTGCTCGTACCTAGTTCGAAATGCCGTCTTTGGTACATCAATTATCTTTACCCTTAACTGGTGATATCCCGATCTTAAATCAATTTTGGAATATACTTTTGCTGCCTGCAATTGGTCAAACAAATCATCTATTCGTGGCAATGGGTATTTAGTGCGAACAGTTACCTTATTAGGTTGTCAATAATCAATACATGCCGCATAGTACCATCCTTCTTTTTCACAAATAGCACTGGCGCTCCCCATGGTGAAGTACTCAGTTGAATAAAACCCCGATTCAGTAAATCTTGTAACTGTTCCTTCAACTCTTTTAGTTCAGCTGGTGCCATTCGATATGGGGTGATTGATATGGGTGCAATTCTGGGGTAGTAATTCTATCACAAATTCTACTTCCCGATCAGGTGGCAACCCAGGTAATTCATCTGGAAAAACATCAAGGAAGTCCTTCACTATTGGTACTTTTGTTAGTTCAACTTTATCCTCACCCACACACCTCACATATGCCAAATAACCTTGGCATCCCTTCTTAAGCAACCTTCGAGCTTTGATTGCTGATATAAGATAATTTGGAGTTACTTTCCGTTCACCTTGGAATTTAAATGCGGCATCGCCAGGTGGTTGAAAAGTAACCTCTTTTTATAACAGTCAACTGAGGCATGATAGGCCGATAGCCAATCCATCTCCAAAATCACATCAAAGTCACACATATCGAGTGGAAGTAAATCCACAAATAATTCTCGTGTGTCAATTCGAATTATGCAAGCCTTATAAACAGTGCTAACTACCACTACCTCACCCACTGAGGTTGCTATGGATAAATGATAATTCAAAGGTGTGGCAGGGTGTTTCCAATGTTTACTATAGGTGTGTGCAACAAAAGAGTGTGTGGATCCGGGATCAATTAAAATTCGAGCATTTTCACCTAATATAGAAATTGTACCTGTAACCACATTAGGTGACGCATAAGCATCCTGCTATGTCATAACGAAAACCCGTCCCTGGGTCCCGATAGCACCAACAGACCCCTTACCTGCACCTTGCATCCCTATCGATATTGATGTATCTCTTCTTCCCAGATATACACTGCCCACTGAAGGTGACATAACAGATTTGGTTGGACATTCACATGCAAAGTGCCCCACTTTCCCACACTCATAACATCGTCGAGCTCCACTAGCTGATCTTGTTTGACAGTTTCGAGCGATATGACCTTCCACTCCACATTTAAAACAAGTAACATGAGTGACTCGTCCACTCGATTGTCCCTTGCCATTAAATCTTGTCGGGGGTTTAAAGGAAGTATAACCCTGTGAACCACTAGATTTACGAGAATTTCCAACACCTCCTGTTTGTGAGAACTTTGATCCTTGCCTTTTCTGTCATGAAGTCTGACCCCCAGATAAAGATCCCATACTAAGAACGGTGTCGAACTTTCTCCTCTTGAATTGCTCCCGTCGCCCCTCTGACTCTTTTACATCTTTTTCAACAACTAAAGCTTTATTAACCAAGGTCACATAACTTGTTAACTCAAAGGCTGAAAGTTCACTCCATATTGGGTAAGCTAATCCCCACTGAAACTTCTTGCATAGAGCCTTATCAGTTTGAACAAAAGCCTTTGCGAAACGTGACAATGTAGTGAATTGTTTTTCATACTCTGCCACCGACATCCTGCCTTGAGTCAGAGTTATAATTTTATCTCCTGTTCATACCGATAAGACTCAAGAAAATACTTGTCATTGAACACTTTCATGAATTGATCCCAAGTAATATGCAATGGTGTTGGAGCCACATTACCGGCTACTTGACCTTCAACTCCTACTACCGGTGCAAACAATAGTCACCTGACAGCCTCCCACCAGAATCGTGCTTCCTCCTTAAGCATAAAGGATGCAAGTGTCACTCGTTGATCATCATAGAGTTGCATTAACTTCAAAAATTGATTCTATCTGTTTTAGCCAGTCCTCCGCCTCAGATGGATTAATTGTCCCTGCAAACATCAGAGAATCCAGTTTCATAAACCTCTCATGAACCGTACCTCGCGGTTCCCCAAGGGGTTCATGTGGACTTGCCCTAGTGGCTACCTGAATCTCTATTTGCAATTCCACAATCCAATTTGTTGACGCCGCCACCTGCACCATCATTTCCAACGCTCTCTAAATCATATTAGGTTGATTATGTTCACCTTCCCCACCCTTCTGTTGTTGTCCCTCCCCTGTCTCAGCCACAACAGGAGCATACAAACCTTCAGCTTCCCCTTAATTTTGACCCTCGGAAGGATCCATTATGCTTTCAATAATTAGTTGTAGTTCACAACGTACACAAATACACATGTACTTAGCATTAGCATCTTAACCCATTTCTTCTCACTGACTCAAATAACTTAACCAGTCCACTACCGACCTAGACATTCATGTCTACAGAACCTATAAATCTAGGCTCTGATACCAAAAATTGAAACACCCCAATCCCACTACACTATTATGATAAAAATAAAATTTAGGCAATCCCAATATTAAAAACACATTATAACATGACACTTTAAGAAAACCAATCCTAGAAATATTTATCTTAGGATCATCTTTTTTTATTTTTTAAAGAAAGTTCATATACGCGTGACACACAAGCCTGCTACCATGTAGAATATACATATCCTAAAAATATTTACAAGTGTTGCCTACATGACAAAACCAAAATATTGACATCATATACAACCCAAATTTTTTTTTTAAAAAACAAACATAAGAAACTGACACGAGCCGTTCCCGACACTCCTGATTGGACTTCTAGCTGCGACAGTGGACTGCAAGCTTGCGTACAGTTTACCTAAAAAGTTTTCAGGCAAATTTCAGTGAGTTCTCATTAATGATTTCAGAGATAGAGCAAAGAAAAAAATGTGATGTCCTTGCTCATTTATGAAATTTTAATTTTCTTGTATCCATATCTTTTCTCAAAATTCTATTTCATTGCGCTACGGTTTCACACAGAAATAATCATCTTGTCACCCAGGCAACAAAAAATCACACAATAATATTCGTGGTTCCATAATATTTCCTGATATTCTATTTCATTGCGCTACGATTTCACACAAAAATAACCGTCTTGCCACCCAGGCGACAAAACACCACACAAGTTAATCACCATATCAGTATACGATCGTCACATAGACAATTTAAAAAAATGTATCCTTTTCTCAATATTTTTTTTTGTTGTTTTTTGAATAACTCGCATCACATCAAAAATTTAGCTTCTATCACGTAGACGAAATCAACTTTAACTTATCTCAGTCAAGAGGATAAATTTGAACACTTGGGTTACTTTTAGTCACGTAGACATCACAGTCTAATAATTCGCTTTCATTCCTTTGATGTCTTCACTACGCAAATAAAATATGTCACATAGACTTCCGACCCTTTATCGTCTCAACCATTTGACTTTTCTTTTCACTTGTCATACAGATAACTAAACTATAATATTATAGTCTGTCACGAAGACATCTTATTCCTATCGTAACATTTGAATACTCAAGCCATTTATTTACAATAGAACTCATAAGCTAGAAAGTCACATAGAAACAGATAATCATTTACATGTAGATAAAACCAAATGTTAGCATACATACATAGTAAATGTCAATCATATGCATGCATGTCACATGTGAATATGCTTATGACAAATATTATATATTGGTCATGCGTGTTCAGGTCTTACATTTACAATGTTTGGATTCTAAGAAATTAGGTATTAAGCTACGGCTTCAAATTAGCTTCGTATTCGTCTGCTAATTTTTTTTTCTCGCTCTCTCTCTATCAATCGATCGTGGTCGAGTGATTGATTGAAGTGTCTTTTTTAATTATGCAGTTTTTTTGGAATTCAGATTTGTTCGAGTTTTGAATTGTATCAAATTAAAAGATAATGAGTATAATTAAAGATGCAGGTTAGTCGGTGTTTAATTGTGGTACTAGGATGCTTTTTATGGCTGGTTGTGTATGTCTTCTCTTTTGTAAATTCAACAGTGATTAATTGATGCTACCTTGTGCCCTATATATGGTGTTTATGCTAAGTTCAGGCATCAAGAGCAAGGCTTTTCAAGGAATGCAAGGAGGTTCAGAGGGACAAAGCGGCTGATCCAGATATTCAATTAGTTTGTGATGATTCCAATATATTTAAATGGACATCTCTTATTAAGGTATGTATGCTTTTGGATTTGGATTGACAGAGAAGATTGATTGTGCTATAGTGTTGCTTCACTTTGTTGTGTTTTTAGGGGCCATCAAAAACACCTTATGAAGGTAGCATTTTCCAGCTTGCTTGGAGTCAGATCCAAGTACTCAAAGTCTTTCCAATTGGAGAGCAAGTTGACCCTAACTAATTGGATCGTTATTCGAATCGATTACTGCAATTTCCACAGTTAATGTTTTCTTGTGCTTAGCTACTTAATTCTTTGTTGCTTCCACTAGCTTAAATTAACAATGTTTTCCTAGGCTTGCTAGTCAATGAAAGAATTTGGGCACATTTTTTGATGAGATCCCCCGTAGAAATTTTATACTGTGATCATGTTTGTCAATTTATTTAGCTCTTTTTATTTTCCCTATGAAATAAATAGGAAAATATGTTCACTATACAAGCCAAAAAGTGTTTTAAGCTCTAGAATTTGATTTGCTCTTTTTGCTCTTGTTGGAATGTTAAAATGGTTAGAAAATGTCAAATTGAGTGATCAACACTAGCATGATTCAACATAAAGGATAAGATATCAGAGTATTTTGTGTAGAATAAAGTAGAGTAATTTAGTTGAAGTGTTATTGTATCTTTATTTGGGGTGAAGGTTATGAAGCAAATGAGATTATTAAGATATAGTGTACTATCACTTTTGAGTTTCAACTCCAAGGAATATAAATTACAAATTACTGGTTACATCCCCAACCATGCTAGTGTCAATTATGATGCAAAGAGTGTTGTGCTTTGTCAATCTGCTCATGTTGCAACTTAAAGTCAATTATTTATTTTCATTGCTTTTAATAGATTTTCTGAAGTTCATGAATTTGAGAAACCCAATGATGAGCAATCTCTGTGCCTTATGAAACCAGATTAAGATCCTATGCTCCTTTCCTTCCTGAGATTTATAATGTGCATACTGTACAAATTAAACAAATTTTTCATGTCAATAAATTGGAGCTTTGTTGGGCATAACATAAGCTTGAGCAGGTGCCTTTATCATGCAAACCATTCTAATTTGAGTAGTCCTCATGAACACTAGATAAATTGGTGGTGATTTCAAAAGATTATGCTTATTTGACGAAGTCAGTTGAAAAAAGTTCTTACGGTTCATTGCCCACTTTTCTTGTAGAAGAACAGGAACTACATGGAACCACCATTGATGGATTTTGGTATATGGTGGGTTTTGTTTCTGTATTTTTGTGCTACAGGCTGGGTGGATTCTTTCTTCATTAGAACAATCATTTTGTTAGATATCCCTTCAATTAATATGTAATCCTTATAGGGTCACTTGTTTCATTTCTTCTATACTTTATGTGAATTCAGGGGAGTTTCAAGGGTTGGGGAACACTTGAGATTTGAAGCATGCATGGATATTATGGATATTCTCTATGAAAAGGAGGAGACGTTTGTTCTTCATAGTTCTCCTCATTTTCTAGCTGCATGCATATTGGCAAGTTTTCTAAATTTTCAACATTTACTATAGTAATCTATTGCATTTCCCCCCCCCCACCCCTGTTTTTCTTCCTTTTAAAAGAGTTCTCAATTCTTTGTAGGTTGCATCATATGTTATTACAATTCCCAAACAGAGGTGGGAGTTTCCTGTTCTTCAATGGGGTAAGATTCTATGCTATGTTGTTAGTTTATTCTCTTTTGATGTATCTTTGAGTAGTTACACATAAGCTACATGTTCAACCCCTAGTTCAAGGTCGTGATGTTGGTCGTTGACTCTGAGAGCATTGAAATGTACCGATAGTGGGGAAGGACACTATGAGAATTAGTAAGACAATATCCTTCACAGTGAGAATAGAAGTTTCTTCCCTTTACATCTTATAAGTTCAACTGAGACCAAAAGAAAAAAGATCTTTAAAAAGTTTAGGTAACTTTCCATTAAGCAGCCTCCAGTCCAGCACTACATCTCTTTATCACATAAAAATTTACGAATGTTCTTTTTAGGATTGAATTGTTTTAGATATAATGGATTGTTACAAAATTCTTATGTCATATGTGGTTGATTGTTCATATGGTAGATAAATTCCTATTTGATCTATGGTTGATTATTAATACTCTTTGTGCTTCCTATTAATGTTGAGTAATTTTTGTTAGATACAAATCAATGGAAGCTCTGAAAACAGCTTTGGAAGGCTTGCCTCCAAAGACTAAAGACAAAAAATTCAATAACCTTTCAAACAAAGAATATGTAGTTGTGACTCGAGACTTTATGATGATTGTTTTGTAATTACTTTCTTATGAGTGGGTATCACTGTGTAGTTGCAATGACAATTTGAAATTGTGATCATAACTTTTTTTATTCATTTATATTATTTGATGATGATGCATTGTACATGTACAATTTAATGATACTAATATCAAAATATTATTTTTGCGTGATTTCATTTGAAAATTATATCTTTGAAAGTGAGTGTTTATTATGTTATTTGTTTCCTTATTAGGTGTGTGTGTGTGTATATATATATATATATATATATATATATATAGAATTTTTTTATAAAAACTAGGTTGGCTAGAAGTCTGTTTACCACGAGAGTAATGACTTTTGCTTCGGGAATAAAGGTTTATGGGTTTTGTGTTTTCTACTGGCAGATGGTGCTACTGAAGGGAGACCATATTGTTCGCATAAATTTTTCATTTCATATTTAGTCTTTTTCTTGTCGTTGGCTAATTGTTTATTGAGTTTCATGTCAATACACATCTTAAGACATTCCTTTTGGATGGTACTAAGAAGATTACCATAGGTAAGAGAATCATATTCTATGATTCCCGTGTCTTTAATAAGTGCATCTCTAATCTTATGGGCAAAAAGATTAGGGAGGCCATTAACAAATTTTTCTTTCCAGAAAGACTTATTGTAATCTGGACGAAGCATGACTCCAGAGATGAATACATTCTTGTACCATCTAAAATCACTAAGTGTTGGGCACCTAAGGTTACTAAGTTGGTCATGAATCCTAGCTTCAATGGAACTAGGTGTGCCAACAAAATGTTTAATAATGGTATAAATGAGAGTATTTATACCATCAGGTCTACCTTGGCCAAGAGCTTGGTCAAATACAGGTATACCATCATCATCCTTAACAATAGCATACTTAATCTCATTTCTAATTTCCTGAGTAAGATAATTGTCCCACCAACTATGTAACATACAAGTGAATCCTTAGGTAATAAGGTCAACTATCTCAGGTTCAGATTGGTCAAGGTTGGTGACATAGTTGTTAATCACCATGGACATGTGGTTGATTTTATTCAGGATTTCTTGTTCACTTAAATCATCTATGTTCCATTCATATAGTTTGTTAGACTAATAGAAAAATGATTACTGATATTTTTTTCTTCAAATTGAAGATCAGGTGGTGTTGGTTTGGTATACCAATTTTTACTAATACTGGTTGGATTAACATTTGAAAAATTTAATTTGTTAATCTGTTGGTTACCAAACTATTCTTCTAATTTATTAATCTCAGAATTAGAGGAACTTACTAAGCAAACATCTGATGAATCATTAGAGGATTGATTAATGATAGTAACTTGAGAAGGACCTTCTTTCTTTTTGGAAGATGGTTCTTTTAGCTTCATTTTAGAAATAAACTTTTCAATCTTCTCAATGTTTTGACTATCTTTAACTCCTAATTTACTGCGGTCTGCAGGTAGATGAATTAGAGGTTGTTCTAATTTAATACCTAGTTTGATTTCATCAATTTTATTTTCAATTTTATCTAACTGTTTGCCAATATTAATTAAGCTTTGGTTAGTAAAATTATTTTGTTCAACAATTATTTTCTCAGACTCATCAGTGGAGAGTTTGAAAGGTGAGGCAACTACAGATCTACCATGGTCAATAACTATGGTTTCCACTAGAGGGCGACTAGATGATATAGTGGACTTTTTTGTTTTTCACTTGTATTGTGTAACAACATTAACTTATTTATGGAAGTTATCAAGATAATCAAAGAATAGGATTTCAGCTTTTAGTTTATACATTACCTTAACCCATTGTCTTTTTATCTCGATCTGTTGTTGTGGGTTGAATCTTTTAAAGTAATTATGTCTTTTAGATTTATTTTCAGATGATTCAAAGTCTATTTTTAATCTATTCATATCAGGCATGAATAGGGTACTAGACTCTTTCCTAATCATGAGTAACTGGTGGTTCACTGGGGCGTTACTCTGGAGGTCACTAGTAGTAGGAGAAGGGGTGAAGTCTTCTTCTTCATCATCTTCTTCTGTTTTTTGTTGTGGAATACTCTGGTGTGGAGTATAACATGGCTTACTAATTTGTGAAGAGGAATTATCAATTCCTTTTAATTTCTTTATTTATTTCTTGATCTCGTTTAGAGAGTCTAGAACTAGATTCAGATTATTTACCATCATTAATTTGAATAGATTTATTAAATGTTCTGCTTCATCTACTGGATCTTGCAGAATCAAAGGAGATTCTTACTAAGCCATCCGATAATTGGTGGATGCTTTCTACGTTTGTAGTGGTATTTTCATTATCTTTATCATGATTTTCATTTTTTACTATCCAAGATTCTGAGAGCGTTATATCATTCCAAAGGATTTGCTTAGGAGCTTGGATATTAGATTGACTAGTACTGGCTTGAATCAGTGTAGTGCTTCCTAAAGGACTTTTCTATAATGCACGCACATTTAGGTTTGTGGTAATGCATTTATAGTAAATCCTGTAGATAAGTACTATTGATTCAGTTTCTTTTACCAATTTAGTGATACTTTCTATAAGCTTTATTCCTAAGGTTAAAGCCAAAGGAGTATTTTTGCATCCTAAACTTAAGGTAAAATCAGGAAAATAATTAAAATAAATTGGTCCTTTATGGAGACCTGTTTCCATTATACCAATGATACTAGGTTCATATTCTAAAAACCTAGCATCTCTCAAAGTTAACATGGCTGCTAAATATTTTCCTTGTTGGGTTGATGGTATAATTGTCACTTGTACTAACCCAACCCAAGGTGAATAAAATTAAATCCTTTTTCCTTATGTTTTTTAAGGGTTTTGGGACATAACAGTTGACAAGTTATTTCATCCTTAAAAAGAGGATATACTTGTTCAATAGTTTTTACTTATAATTCTTCATTAAAGGCTTTAAGGAGACAACTAGTTTTATAGATGTCTCGATGGGATACTTTTGGGATATTCCATCCAGTTCAATCTACTCTTGTTTCTCCAAACTCATGTTCTTCTTCATTTACTATATTAGGTATAGTGCTTAATGAAGATCTAGATGAGCTCGGCATAGAGTTAGATCTGAATAATCTACTCCTTGCTCAATTTAAACTTTTTCAATTTTGTAAATTAATTTTAGTATTTGATACCATGATACATACCCCCTAACATACATATTCCCTCAGAACCTGTCTGATTTCCCTAAAACTGTCTACACAAGGACTTACAAAACAGGAATGATCGACTAATATCTCTCAGGAGACAAAGGCTGGGTGATTAGGGTGAACCAAAATTAAAACTGATTTACTAATTGAAGTTGTAAAAATTTAGAACAAGTAAGAGGCCTCAAATATAACTGCATGGGTAACTATCCAGGCCGTCAAATGACTCTGATACCAAAATATAACAAAGTGCGGAATTCATGTGAGTTCAAGGAGAATCACAAGCTGTAGGATAATTTAGAAACAAAATTACAAAAATTACAATATGAAATAAAATTAAGATACTTACAATACTAGCACTAAGTGGGCTAGTAGTGAAAGGGGATAGGATGGAAACTCTTCATTTGCATTATTATGAGAGATCTCAAAATATAGGTTTTATAGTGGAGGTAGGAATGTATGGGAATAGTAAGCTTTGTATGGTGAAGGCTTAGGAGAGCTTTCTAGTGTTAAAGCTTCTTGAAGCAATTGCTAGAGGCTTAGAGCTTGCTGGATAGTGAAGACTGAAGTCCTTATATAGGCGTAAGGATTTTGAAGGAATCTTTCGCCATGATGTCCTTTTCTACTTTATCTCTTGGCAAAAGACTTTCACTCTAACTTTCGGTGGAAAAGTATGGGTGAAATACTTTTACTTGGGTAACTTTTGACAAAAGACACTTAGTGGGTCCTGATGTCTAAAAAACAAGGCAGAGTGCAAAATGGGTCCCTCCTCTAGAGAAAAAGAATATGTTTTCCATGGAAAAACAGATTTTGACAAAAGGCTGGTGCCATCTTTTTTAGGGGAAAGATCCGGAGTGCCAAATATATCTCATCGATATATGTAATAGACAGTTTTTCTTTCTTTACTGAAGAAAGTAGTGATTGAAGCTATCACACATATAGACAAGTATCATTATGGGGTAGATATATCTACCAAATCATCATATACTGCATATGGATCTTGGCTATCTTGGAAGGGATCCAATATAGGGTGACTGACACTTGTGATAACGCAGAAGAACTGTTTTCACTGGCTGCTTGTTGAAGAAGCTGTTGTGCCAGCTCAATGAGGGCAACTGTCTTCTTCTTGGATTGTTTGTTGGAATCCTTAGAGGAGGATTTCTCTTGCTTAGGTTCTTTCTTAGTGGATTTCTTGGGCTTTTATGGAGTAGAAATCCTGAGAGGAGGCATGACTTGTCTGACTGGAGTTGAGGGCGTTGCCTGAACCACTGCTGAGGTTGGGATCCTAATTGGAAACTCCTGTTTGACACGATCAATTATTGGTTTTTGTTGGAACCTGGGCCACCATTTGACATAAAATTGTCTAGCGACATTATAACCAATAATTTCCCATTTCCATTTGCATATCCATGGGACTTTATACCTGCAAATAAATGTTATTAAAATAGAAAACTGACTCTCATGTTTTCTAGGCCAATAAACAGAGGAGAATGCTATAATCTAATCTTGAAGATTAGCTGAAAAGATTTCATGAATGGGACCATGAACAAACCATCACTGTGGGAACCAAGATGAAATCTGGCTCTTGAAATCTTTATGAAACTGTAGGAACCAAGAATGATCGAAAGAATCATTTTGGTAGGGTATAAGTTTTAACCATGATTCTTTATAATCATAGTAATTAAACTTTCTTTTATGATAGGGTAAATCTGAGAGGAAAGAAGGACGGGATCCGCAATATTTGAGAGAAATAATTTTTAAAATATGAAGTGAATGATAAATGATTTTACTCGGATAATTTAATAGATTAAAAATAGACTTTGAATCATCTGAAAATGAATCTAAAAGACATAAGTACTTTAAAAGATTCAATTCACAACATCATATTGATATAAGAAGATAACGAGTTAAGCTAATGTATAAACTAAAAGCTGAAATCCTATTATTTGATTATCTTGATAACTTCCATAAAGAAGTTAATGTTGTTACACAATACAAGTGGAAAACAAAAAAGTCCACTATATCATCTAGTCACCCTCCAGTGGAAACCATAGTTATTGATCATGGTGGATCTGTAGTTGCCTCACCTTTCAAACTCTCCACTGATGAGTCTGAGAAAAAAAATTGTTGAACAAAACAATTTTACTAACCAAAGCTTAATTACTATAGGCATACAGTTAGATAAAATTGAAAATAAAATTGATGAAATCAAACCAGGTATTAAATTAGAACAACCTCTAATTTACTTACCTGAAGACCGTAGTAAATTAGGAGTTAAAGATAGTCAAAACATTGAAAAGATTGAAAAGCTTATTTCTAAAATGAAGCTAAAAGAATCATCTTCCAAAAAGAAAGAAGGTCATTCTCAAGTTACGGTCATTAATCAAACCTCTACTGATTCATCAGATTTTTGCTCAATAAGTTCATCTTATTCTGAGATTAATAAATTAGAACAAAGTTTGGTAACCAACAGATTAACAAATTGACTTTTTCAAATGTTGATCCAACCAGTATTAGTAAATATTGGTATACCAAACCAACACCACCTGATCTTCAATTTGAAGAAAAAAATATTAGTAATCAGTTTTCTATTCAGTCTAACAAACTATATGAATAAAAACATAGATGGTTTAAGTGAACAAGAAATCCTGAATAAAATCAACCACATGTCCATGATGATTAACAACTATGTCACAAACCTTGACCAATCTGAACCTGAGATAGGTGATCTTACTATCTCAGGATTCACAGGTATGTTGCGTAGTTAGTGGGACAATTATCCCACTCAGGAAATTAGAGATGAGATTAATTATGCTATTGTCAAGGATGATGATGGTATACCTGTATTTGACCAAGCTCTTGGTCAAGGCAGACCTGATGGTATCAATACTCTCATTAATACCATTATTAAATATTTTGTTGGCACACCTAGTTCCATTGAAGCTAGAATTCAAGACCAGTTTAGTAACCTTAGGTGTCCAACACTCAGTGACTTTAGATTGTACGAGGATGTATTCATCTGTAGAGTCATGCTTCGTCCAGATTGCAATAAATCTTTCTGGAAAGAAAAAATTTGTTAATGGCCTCCCCAATCTTTTTGCACATAAGATTAGAGATACACTTAGTAAACACACAGGGATCATAGAATATGATTATCTTACCTATGGTAATCTTGTTAGTACCATCCAAAAGAAGGTCTTAAGATGTGTATTGACATGAAACTCATTAAACAATTAGCAATGACAATAAAAAGGCTAAATATGAAATGGAAATTTCTGCAAACAATATGGTCTCCTTTCA